>VDFB02080861.1:0-24976 GCA_007258455.2 Sequoia sempervirens | reverse complement strand
TTCAAAGATGAAATGTTCAAAAGAGGAAAGTGGTTTTATCCCCACTACATCTTAAAGAAGGAATTATTCTTGCTCATGAGGCCCTCCATTCCATATTTTCAAAAAGGAAAAAAAATATGCTAATAAATTTAGGCATGAATAAGGCTAATGATAAAGTAAAGTGGAGATTTATAATGAAGATTATGGAGAAATTTGGCTTAAATTGACTTGGTTGAGTTGGATTTTTGAATGTATTTCCAACCCATCTTCAAGGAGGTAAATTTGGCAACAAATTATCTTGCTAACAAATCTTTGGAGGATGGTAGAGTATGCATGGTTATTCCATCCCCTTCCTCATGGGAGGGACTCATCAATATTTTTAACTGAGATGTGTGGTGTCCCCTTATGTTCCTTCTAACTAGCCACATGTTAGGTGAAGCTTTTCTCTCCTTTTGGATTGTAAAGTTTGATGCTCTAAGTAATCTTTGATTGCTTTATTTCAACCTATTGGTTTGGAAATTCTTTGTGATACAGGGGATGTAACTTTCTTCTATATTTTTTAATGAACATATAGTGGTCCCTCCTAAAAAACCACAATTATAGAGAGATTTTTTTTAACTACCCAAAACTAATTATTCTCCACCATACATTAATTAATTCACATAACTTAATCAATCAATTTTGTGTCATAATTAATTAATTCAAGTAATTCTACAATTAATTAATTCAACCAATGTCACAATTAAGCTTCTTCACATCCCTAATGTTTATTATTAAATTCACTTAATTAATTAACCTTAATCCAAGATTCCTCCAAATAATCAATTAAATAACGCATACTTATCTAATTGATTAGGCTAATTAATCAAACTCACAATTTCATCTGATTTAAAATTATCTCATACTAATTGTAGACACCTAAATTTGAACAATTAATTTATCCAAATTTATCCCCTTTCATCTAAACATCCCCTTATCTGCATTAATTAAGTAATATCGCTATTATTTAATTAATATCCTCTAAATTTCTTCTAATCCCTAAGGTATCTAGTTAAATAATTAAATACCTTATCATTTTCATCAAATTAATTAAATAAATGACATTTATTTAATTTCTCATATGTCACATCCTCCATCATTTTTATTTAATCCTAATCCATCTTCTAATCTCATCATTGAGGATGTGCACATGTCTAATCCTTGATTAAGATGTGTCACATCCTCCAACTTTTGCAAGTTGGCCTCTAATTTCTCTTAGCCACCTAACTCTCCTCTAATCGTTCATTAACTAGCCTAATCAACTTCTCAAAGAATTTTTAATTCCTTTTGTTCTTCCAAGAAATATTAAATTATTTTTTTTCTCTTCCCTATGTATTCCTTGGACTTGTCAAGCATCAAGTCAGCATGTCAAAGCACCTTCCTTTCCATAATCTCTCCCACTCACTTTGAATATTTGCCATTAATTAGTCTTAATCAAGTACTTGCATGTCTTAATCAGCTTAATTAGGGTCATTCCCTTTAACTCCTATACTATTTTATGGAATGGTGTCCCTCGGTCAAATTTCATTAAAGTCTCTTTTGGTTAAGCAAGTAGCCTCATTCCCTATGTGAATTTTTAATTCACATTTAACTCTAATGCATGAATTTTAAAATTCCTTTCCCTATCCCTCTATTAGAGGGCCATGAGGAATTTTAATTCTCACTATGTCCTCTCCCCTATTATGTACAAGTACTTCATTTATGAGGTGAGATTTGCCTCAACCTGCGTACTGCATGTACCACCTCCATGTCAGTCAAGTGTGTACTCATCCTTCCTTCACCCCTATGTACATACCACCTTTTGAGCTTGGATTTCACATGCTACATATCAAGATGTGAGGCCTTTAAGTTTCTTAAACTCCACCTTAGCCCCTCAGTTATCTCTTGATCTTGGTGGCCCAATCCCTTGAATGGCCCATTCCCCCTAGAGACTTTAAAAACCATAAATGACTCTTTCTCTCTATCTTTGTAGATTATCTTATTACAGTAAATGCAAACTCCTTGGTAAAATTTTTCTTAAACTATACTTAGCTTACTTTTCATGCTGTAACCCACTTCCACCAGCTTTCATCCATCATATAGCTTAGACCTCTGCTATCCAAGTATACAACACCAAAGATCGCAACAACCAAAGGATCAATTCGAGACAAGGTAAAATGTTTCATTTGTCATCTTTATTTTGTATTGAATCCAACTAGGCTAATCTTGAGGTGTAGAGTGTTTTTAGTGTTATTTGCTTTCTTTTGTTTGCTGCTCATATTCTAACACCTAAATTTTCCCTATCACACTAATAAAAGCCAAAAAATCCCTATCCTCCAATCACTACCATCCATTTTAATCCATGGAGTAATCTAGGTTTTCCACCTTTACATATGCCTTCTCAATCCACTTTTCCCCACTATTCTCGTACTTGTGTGAGCATGCAACATGAAGAATTCTTGACCTTCCATTTAATCTCTCATTCTCCTTCCTCAACTTGTTTATATCTCATTTCATCCTACATTTTAAGAAAATATCATCTTCATCAAGCTTATCTCACCTCCTCTTTTCATTATTCAAGAGGATAGTACGAACACCCATGCAAAGTAATCTTATCCTTTGATTTCATCTTTCAATCTCCACCTTCTATGTCCAACTTAAAAAATTATATTTAAGGAGGCTAACCTAAAGGACATCATCAATCATCACTCATAGTACTTGCATACTATAAAATTGGGAAATTTGTAACATACCCAATGTTTGCCTTGTTGTTTTTACCTAAGTTTTAATTCAAAATGTGAATAGTTCAAGTTCTCAAGAACATGGAATACAATTTTATTTTTTCCATAACATATTTTCACATTGAAATAAACCATTTCATATTTCATTGCATAAATAATTTTCCAACATCATTGTATAAATGAGATATTATACATAATTTTCAAGTAAAGGAAAATCATCTTTTCAAGTACATATTATAATTGATCCATGATCATGTTCATATACAAATTCATAACTTACAAGAGTTCAATATCAAGGTGTCCTCATCTAGATCACTCTTCAAGTTCAAGGTGTCCACCTATGGATCACACTTCTTTTGTTCCACAAGCCTCGGTTGTCAACTGCAAGAGGGAGAACATCACCCAAGTGCTTTTCCTCCAACCAAAAACTTAAGCGGTCCCCTGTACATCTCCTAACTGGTAGATGGCCCTACCCTTCAACAAAGAGTTTGGTATGGAAACCCTCTAGAAATTCCTACCTAATCATGGTGTTGTGTCCTACATAACTAGTTACTATCATACTATGGATACCCGCTGACTATGCATGACACTCCCAACTAGCTATGTAATCCTTGCTCACAGTGAACCAACAAAGTGTATGCAATGGCTTCTACAATTACTTTTTCCAAAGTTTTCATATAAATATATAATAAATCCACTTTCTATGAAGTAGTGTCGTATGTTCACCCACCCCCTCGCTCGACTTGGAACTCTACTAGCATGTGAATAACTCATCCCTTGGTTTGACCCCAAGGTTCAAATATCATAAACAAGATGTCATTCAAAAGTGATAACACACTTACATTGATCTAATGGACCAATTAGGTTTGACCCAACCTGTTGAATACCCTGTTACTTACTCGTAACAATCTAGGACTGACAATTGTCTCTTATTCAAGTTCTATTTTTTAATCACAGGAGTAATGGATCTCCTAATTTACACATACCTAATTAATACTGGTGACATCATGTCACCAACTAAACACACCTGGTCTCAATCTAAAAGCATTGCCAATATGTCGATATGTATAATAATCTAGAATTAAAATTGATTTGAAGATTACTTCTTTGTATTGAGTTCCAGACTCTTTGTTGTCATACCTAGTATGGCTCCATCCTTCTAGGATGCCATAACCAATCTAGTTATTCTTGACATTAAATATCATATAACATCTTATGTTCATAGTAATGTCCAATAATAAGTTAGCATAATAAGCTATTTAACTTATAATAATTCAACTAAGGATATTTTGACTAATCTCCAGTTTCCTCATGGTTCTTTCCAAGTTATCCTTTGCATCATTTATACAAGGTTCCTTCGTTTATATGTA
This sequence comes from Sequoia sempervirens, assembly GCA_007258455.2. NCBI lineage: Eukaryota > Viridiplantae > Streptophyta > Pinopsida > Cupressales > Cupressaceae > Sequoia > Sequoia sempervirens. Next base: position 20,868 of record VDFB02080861.1, on the reverse strand, counting down.
CATAGACATTCATATATATTTTATTTAAATATGACACACATATTCTCATGTTAAAATGTATGATAGGTTGATATCCAATTTGGAGATCACTTTCTACTTGAGCTCGGAGTTTGTGCTTTTGCACCTTGAAATCTCCTCGTATTATGGCTTTGGTTTGCCAAGACGTAATGTCCTCTTCTCTAAAATTAGAATACAATGAATAGATATTAATAGATTCTTGGTCAAGTATAAGATAATATCATTTAAATAGGTAATTAGAATGTATATATCTCTAATGTGTTTTTCAACCCTATTGTTGAATATCAATATATTCACATTCAAGTGTATACCCTAACCCTAGAGAATAGTCTAATCTCCTATGTTCAAGGGTTATAAGCAATAGACAATGTAAGTTCTCCAACCATGGTTAAACTTCCAACTTAGGTGTTCATAACATCATACCCTATATAATGATAATGTAATACTTCTATACACATAGGTAGTTGAAATACTACTTCATTCAATAGATAGTAAAGGCAAACATATTTCTATTATAATTTCAATCCTTCCATTGCAAAGCATCATAGCTCAATCAACAATATAAATACGATACTGTATTTTAGAATATTATCACATTATTCTATAGTAACTTCTCTTTTTTGCAATAATCAAGAAATATATTCAAAATAGTTATTTATCATGCTCTATAGAGTCCCTAATCCAACTTATATATAATCTAGCTAAAAACACAAGCTTTCATAATTATCTAATAGCAATAGAATACATACAAAGATAGCACAACCATTTTCAAACAACACTCAACTTAGCTTCAACATAAAAAGGAGAAAAAGAAGTAGATATATCACTTGCATGCCTAGAAAATATAGCCCCCAACGAAAATCTTACAACTCTTTGCTCACTGCAAATGGCTTTGCTTGTTGCATCCTATGTTCTTAGCTGCTCAATCAACTACTCCTCACTCAAAGCATATACTCTAAACTCTCAAAATATCACTACAATGATGCTCCCAACTCACAAAATAATCTGCTCTCAACTCACAAAATAATTTATTCTCAACTCACAATAAAATTTCTCTCAAACTCTCAAAAATAATGCATATGAACAACATGAATGCACACAAAAAATAAACACAACAATGAACCACCAAACAGAAAACTACAACTCCCTATTTATACAAATCTGGAAAGTGGTTTCCAACTAAAAGATAGCTAATTTTTATGGCACCTCCCTTCCCTTTGCTAGCCATGGGCTTTATTGGTTGGAATGGTTGCAAATTTATCTCTCAAAAACTCTCACATGCCTCCTACAAATACCACGACCCAACTGACTTCTTCTACCTGTTTGTTGTACACTAACTCAGTAAAAAGCTCGAATTTCATAACACATGGAGTGCAAAACTTACCTAGTTTTTTCCTCTATCCAAGTTGTGGTTTCTCAGCTTTGTACATGTTATTTTACTTAGTCAAAGCTCCCTTTTTGGAGTTGTGTGTGGGCTTTACACTCTCCTATTTGATTATTTCTTATATCATGGCTTTTCCTACCTTCTAACTCTTGCAATCTGGCATCTAAGCTGGCAATTTCATGCTTTCAAAATAGTTACCTTTAAATGTTTTCAAAACAATAATGAAATTATATGCCACTCTTGTTATATGTGTGGTAGTTGACTCATTCCAGTGCATGGTTACTCAAGCCATACATGGTTGTTTGCATACTTTTATAACAACATTAACTTGCTTATCTTCTATGATAACATACTCACTTCCATTGCATTATAATATGCGAGTGACATCTCAATATAAAATTTCATATATATATATATATATATATATATATATATTATAATAACTTATTATTATAATATATATAAGTATCAATATATCCATTCACATAATTACGCATATATATATATATATATCTATCAACTAAATATATATATTTATATTAATATGCTTGTATATATATACAAAGAGCATATACAGACTCAGGTTGTAAAACTACTCCTTTAACTTGTAATAATAAACAAAATGCAGTTTGAACATATTTGTCATCAAGGTTGATGGTAAAATTTGGTCTAACAGACATTCTAGCATCACCACCTTTGTGTTCGTCAGTTTTTTTTACTAAACGACCTTTGAATTGAGCTATGACAGCTTGATCCCATATTCTACACCGAGTATCTATTAGGGTAGCAAAATATTCAGCACCTATATCAAAATTAAAATGAGGATGGAGAATAATATCTACTAATGAAAAATGGACATGAAAGAAACCTTTACTTTTCCATCTTTTTATGTCATCAGGTAATAAGAAGGGCAAATAGACTGGGCATATTCCTACACCAGCTACTTTGAGATTTATTTCGGATTGTCTAACAGAGTTCATCATTTTTGCCTTAATTCCTTTTTCAGGATAGAGATCTGATATTCTAATATCTGGAAATTTGCAATTACCAGATTCATCAACAAGTTCATCCTTATCTTGGAAATAATTATGGATAACATGAGAAAAAGCACCACTTGCATTTAAAGAGCTCTGTGTTGTCATCTTGGAAGAATTAGAACTTACTTGTAATTGCTCAAAACGTTCACTACTACAATTTCCGTCTTACAGCTCACCCTAACGCCTGTCCTTCGGCTAAAGCGGGAATTACAGCCTTACTGCGGGTCCACAGCTACTGGTGATAGCGACCAACAAGCTTCGAACTTGAGATCTTCCTCACACAACTTTGCAGTACTTTAATACGGCAATACTTTCTTCAGAAACCAAATTGCAGCCAAAATTAAGAACACAACTATGACTAGAATCTTGATAAAAATGCTAAATCCAGATGGGCAATATGTTTCTCTTAACTAATCCTGAATTTGTGATTCAATGTCTAATGACTCAGGCATGATAAATTCGCTAGCTCTGATACCAATTTACTGCGGAATTACAATTAACTGGTGAAATGATAAATGCCAAAACCAATCACGCTAATGACACAGATCAAGATGAAAATAAACAATGCTATCTTGCATTCAAAACTCATTCCAGAATTCATTACAATATTATCAGATTCTGATCATCCAGATCGCACTAAGCGCAGGAGAGAGCATAAGTCTGAAAACCTAAAATATTTTCTAAAGACTAGACTTCTCTAAAAACTCAGTGTGTCTTGGAAGGCATCTTTGAGGTCCTCTTATAGGAAGAGACTGATTCCATCAAAGCAAAGCTTATTACCTTCTTTACAAAATTTTGAAGTCCGTCTATAGGAAAGAGACACGTAAGAGAATCTTATCCGTAGCATGACTCAAAAGTAAATGCATGAACATGGATAAGAACCAACCGACAAACTCTTCTGTAGCCATTATAAAAGGCGTGAACAGGAAAAGTTGAACAACCGTGATTAAGACACATGTCACGTACATGCCGACTTTACACCCAAAAGTCACTATGGGGTTCTTGCTTTTTGTGAATAGGGTTGCATCCTATTGTCACATCTTAACGTGGGTGACTTCACGGCACAGACAAGCCCATGTGCTACCCAAAAAGGAATTGGATCCAAGTATTCATCCGGGAAGTTCTTCGCTGGCTCTATCCCAATCTTCATTCTTTGGTTGAAAACATGATCGCATGGACCATATAGTCATTTGAATATATGCACATTAGCTCCTGGTTCTGTTGCAATGAGGTCATTTAAGTAATTTCCATGTGATAATTTTGATATTTGCACTCTAAATGTGCAAACTAACTAAGAATATGAATGACAAACTATCAAGGACACCTCAAGATTAGCCAAAAGAGAGATAGAATAAGAAAGGAAATGGATAAACAAAATAGAAACGATATCACCTTCCTTGCTGTTGATTTCTCCTTGATTGGCCCTTGATTGGAATGGATTGTGTGCTCCTTAGATGATGGATTGAGTGACTAAGATGCAAGATTCTATATGCAAGATGATTAACAAAGATGGTTGAATGATTGAAAAGGCTTGAGGATTCAAATGGACAACATGTAGTTATCAAAATGCAAAGTGTTTGAGAAGGAAAATTAGCAGCATAAGGTTGCTCAAATGAAGAAGTGTTGAAAATGCCCTTGAGGAGGGGGTATTTATAGAAGAATTTGAATTCTCTAGAGAATTCAATGGTTGAGATGCATCCAACAAGGCCAAGATGAAGGGCTATGGTGGGTTGAGAACCCACAAGCCCTCACATCTTGACATGTGGAGGGTAAGTGGACAAGGGAACGTGAGGTGGAGATGAGTTGTCAAGAAGGTACATGAGGTGGAAAAGGACATGCACCTTGGGGAGTGAGAAGATTTCCACAAAAGGGATTCTTTGTCCCCAAGTGAGAGTGAAAGGGACATTTGAGAAATTTTGGAATTCCTCAAAAATCTCCACGGGAAAAGGAGTGGTGGTTGGAGAAATAAATGTGAATTAAAATTCACATTCTTAGGAAAGTCTAAAAGATAAAAGATGGGCTCCAAAAAGGTGGGACTTGGTCACATGTGGAAATTGTGACAAGTCCAAGGTTGGTCACATGTGGAGATTGTGACAAGTCCAAGGTTCTAGAAGCCTTGGAAGGATGGAATGTGAATTAAAAATTCACATATAAAATAGGGGAATCTAGGAAGAATAAAAAGGAATTAAAAATTCCTTGGAGAATGATTAGACTTAATTAATCAATAATTAGAGGATAATTATAATTAGGATTAAAAAGCCAACTTGCAAAAGTTGGAGGATGTGACACATCCTAATCAAGGATTAGGCATGTGCACATCCCAATGAAGAAATTAGGAGATGGATTAGATTAGATGAAAATGACATGTGAGGAATTAAATAAATGTAATATTTATTTAATTCATTTGATGAAAAGAGGATTGTAAGAGGGCAAGGTATTTAATTAATTAAATACCTTAGGGATTTGAAGCAGACTAAAGATATTAATTAAATAATAGTAATATTACTTAATTAACTCGGATAAGAGGATGTTTAGATGAAAAGTGATAAATTTGGATAAATTAAATGTCCAAATTTGGATGTCTACACCATGTTTTGGATTCGACTTCAGCTTTCCATTTGGCAGTGAGAGGATAGAATTCTAATCTGGGATACCTGTATCCAGTTCTTGGATAACACATGAGATAAAATGTTAGGCTATCACAGATTTTATGGCAAAGATCAGGATATAGATGATTTAAAAATTCTTCCATATCTGGATTAAATCTAGCTCCAATTAAATCAGCATAATCTTCAAAGGTTTCTTGATCAAAAGTAATTCGAGTTATGAACCCAAATTTTATGGCCTTAAGTAAATTCATTTTGCTTTGTATAGACCAATTCATTCCAAAGAGTCCTTTGATTCTGATATGTATGGCTTGGCGGCCACACCAAAATTTTATTGGAGCATTAGACATTCCAATCTTTTCTTTGAATTCTTCTTCTTCATCTGAATCAACCAGAGCTTCATGATGATGGTAGTGTATCAAATTCTGCATATTCCTGAACCACTTATTTAGAAAATAAGTTTCTAAAAGTGTAATGACAATTTCCCGGGGAAGAGAAGGGAGCATTAGAGTATTACCAGGACCAAAATTAACCATATAAATTGATGCACCGTCTGGTCTGTAATACTCACAACCTAGAAATTCAAGATCTGTATAAATTGATCCTGCAAGTTCTCTTGTCAAGGAATTAGCAAGTGGATTATTTTCTCCTTTAATCCATTCGATGTCAAAATCAAAACTAAGAAGATCTTATTGGCATCTACCTACCTATGTCAAAATTAAAATAGCTATGATCCCATATTCTACACCGAGTATCTATTAGGGTAGCAAAATATTCAGCACCTATGTCAAAATTAAAATGAGGATGGAGAATAATATCTACTAATGAAAAATGGACATGGAAAAAACCTTTATTTTTCCATCTTTTTATGTCATCGGGTAATAGAAAGGGCAAATAGACTGGACATATTCCTACACCAGCTACTTTGAGATTTATTTCAGATTGTCTAACGAATTCATCATTTTTGCCTTAATTCCTTTTTCAGGATAGAGATCTGATATTCTAATATCTGGGAATTTGAAATTACCAGATTCATCAACAAGTTCATCCTTATCTTGGAAATAATTGTGGATAACATGAGAAAAAGCACCACTTGCATTTAAAGAGCTCTGTGTTGTCATCTTGGAAGAATTAGAACTTACTTGTATTCGCCAAACGCTCACCGCTACAATTTTCGCCTTACAAACTAACCTCGACACCTATCCTTCTTAAATGGGAATTACACCATCGGGTCCATAGCCCGGTGATGTCTTTAGCAAGTCTTTTGAGGCTCTCATATATATATATATATATATATATATATATATATATATATATATATATATATATATATATATATATATATATTATAATAACTTATTATTATAATATATATAAGTATCAATATATCCATTCACATAATTACGCATATATATATATATATATATATATATATATATATATATATCCATCAACTAAATATATATATTTATATTAATATGCTTGTATATATATATATATCTATATTTGTTATTTAATTTAATATGTATATACATATACATATATATTAATGTATACATATATATCAACATTTTTGTATATACATATGGACTTGCCAACAATGATAGCAAAGAAAAAAGTGTTGAGGAAAATGACTCTAAGGGTGACACAATGGTGGCTGTGAGCTTTGAGGTGGGGATGGAACAAACTAGTGTGAGGAGGTCCCATAGACTGGAGAAGAACAAAAAAGGGGCTCTGGTGGATGAGATTCCTAATGATTTGGAGTAGATTGGCGGTAGAACTAAAGGCAAAAAAGACACTGTTGAGGAGATGGGAGAAAGTTTTGTGTTGGGCCCTAGTCACTTCTCTCACATGAACCAGATACTTAAGGATGACTCCACTCACTCCTCAGACTCCAAAACTAGTGAGGAAGAGGCGACCCAGAGCAAGAAAGGCAAGGACGAGGACTTCAGCATCCACTAGGAGCGAGTTATTAAATTGGAATGAAATTCAATAGTCTGGCTCAGTTCACTATTAAAATGATTCATAGATCAGCCGTTACACTTTCAAATGTCATTAAGGAGGAAGCAGACAAGAATACTGCGAGTGAAGGTCCCAACTGGATTAGGGATGATGTTTTAAACCTCCTCATCCAGAAATGGGAAAGTGTGGACAGTTAGTGGTCATGTTTGTGGTGTGTTGGGTTTCCGTTGTCAGTGTGTTGTTTCTGTGTCATGTTTTCGTTGTTTTTTGTATAGTCTTTATGATGTTTTGATGAACTTGGTTCCTTTTTGGCCCTACGGGCTTTTCGTGTAAAAGGTACAACACCCTATAAATGTTGTTTATATATAAAACATTTTAAATATACATGTCGAGATAAGTATAGTATGATAGTAAAATGTATATATATATATATCCATGCAAATATGCATATGTATGATGTATCTACATATGGGTATATGTAGGTATTTCTACTTATGCATGCTCATACACACATATGGTCATATATATGAGTTACCATATATATATATACATATATACATTTAATATATATATGTGTAGCCATTTATATATATATATATATTGAAATACACAAAATATATCTCATGCTCAATAAAAGGATTTTAACACTATGACTCAAATCAACTAAACAATCAAAGAGAATCAAAGACAATCATCCAAACATTCCTACCAACCCGAAAATATATCACCAAGGTTTAACACTTACCGACACATAGCTCAAATGAACTTGGCAAGGCTTGCTTAACCTAGGTAGTGAGTGTGTGTGTCTACTTAGATAGGTACACCAGTGGTTTCCATACCAACTTCCTCTCTTGGGTGATACTCTCCCTCCCCCTCTGGAGGGTTCAAACCTTTCTTGCATCCAACTTAGTGCAACAGGTACGTAGTCATCTGATTCATATAAATCATATTCATCATATATCAAAATCACCATTAAATCATTTAAAAGTGATTCATCATAATTCATATTCATACATTTCATTCATCCATTGAACATATTAAAGTTGTAATCTTTCATTTAAAGTCATATTTACTCATAAAAGTAAAATTAATCTAGTAACTTAGAAACAGGGTGTAACAAAATCTCAAGCAAAGAGCTTCCACATTGCATCACTACACATCCATTCAACATTGGAGCACATCAACGAGCACATCAACAAGGTCAAATTAATGTAACATATTCTTGTTTTGTTGAATTTGCATAGTTTTTTAGCTTCCATTTTTTCTCTAACTAGTTATATGTATGTCTCATTTGAGTTTGAGTACCATCACTTGTTTGTTCACACATCTCCTCTAATTTTGGATCAAATTTGATGTCCATGTTTATGACATGCCTAGTGGGACCCTTGTCTCAATTCTAATATTCATCCTTGTATTTTGTTGTGAATTTTAATAAGTTTTTGATATTCTCAAACATATTTTTAGGTTTATGGTATTTTCCCCAATGTAACAACATTTATATATGTCCTCGTGACATTTTTTCCTTCACTAGTGCCTATTTAAACCCTTTTAGCATAAACAACATGTTTTCAACAAAAAACTAGTGGTGTTTTCTCCTAGAGTGTGAGAATAATCCTTGCATAGCCTCCATGCAATGCATTGAGGAAATTTATAATGCCTAGAGAGGAAGAAAGTAAGATTTCTAAGAAAATAGGCATGCATACTAGTTTTTGTATATTTAAATATATTACATTTTTATTGGTTTGCATTTCAAGGATTGGATTATACATATATCAATTACTTCTACTTGAAAGTTCTAATCTTGTTAAAAAAATCATTTTGTGCATATCCTGTGATAATTGGAATCCACTACACCATATTTCTTAAGGAAAATTGTCAAACTGATCATATGTTTAATTTGAGACCTCTCATTTTGCATTTAATTTCATCTCTTTGAGGAATTTTGTCAAGTAGTTTGTGTACGTTATTTGTGTTGCATATTTTATATTAAATTCCCTCTCTTTTGAGGAATTTTTTCAAGTCATTCATGTGCCTTGTCTATGTTTCCACATTGCTATCTATCACTCTACTATTTAAATTTCTTGATCAAAATAAATGAGTGAGTTTGTTAGTTAGAATCTGTTACAAATTATTTACATATTTTTTTATGATGTTCTTTCTTGAATTATATGCTAAAATTTATTGCATATATATTACTATGAAAAAATAAGCATAAAACAAAAAGGTCCAAATACAAATAAATAGACACGAGGAATGTATATTAGAACCTTGGAGCAAGGAAAACTATTGGAAGTGTCAATTAATTTCTTTCCTACTTTCCTTCCACTTGGGGAATTTACAAAGGGTACAAGTTGGAAATATTTTATGAGTTTTATGTTCCATTAATCATTTATCAAGTAATCCAAAAATTTAAATGTATATTCATCTCCCAAGGTGATTGATTATAATGTTAAAAATATAATGTCAAACAAACAGTATCCATATTTTGAAGAAATTATAAATGAATGATACATAATTATACCCAACCTAGGAACATTATTTTCACTTGTAGAAAACATCTTGTGTTCTAATTACTTTCTTCCTATACTTCAACTCCACATAGTGATAATAAATTTGTGTTTTGTTGGTGGTATTGTTAAAATTGTATCTTCTTTGCAAACCTACAACAATTTGTTCAAGAATGCACAATCTCAATTTTCAAATTTCTAAGATATGGTTTCAATGATTATGGGTTTCCCTTGAGAATTCTTAAATGTTATGGTATTTATGGTGCCTTGACACAAGAGTAGATGATATTGATTATCAATCCCATAGTTCATTGTTTGTAAAAATAATATGGAAAGGATGTAAAAAGTCAAATAATAGTGGGATATATATCATTAATGCTAAAACAAATCCTAGCAATTAGTGATTCTAACATAGTATATTGTTGCATAATTTTTCTGGTAATTGACAATACTTTAGTTGAAGGAGTCTTGCTTATCTAACCTTCTCAACGGGGGTTGAGTTCAAGTTCAACTCAATTAGATGGATATCATAGTGAAGCATATCCATATCCTCTTAAACACTACTTTTAAACATTATGAATAATATGTAAAAGGTTTGAAAAGACACTCTACTTCATTGATTCCACTAGCCATATATAAAATTATGGATAACCCACTTGAAAATTGGGAAAAGAATTTTGAGAATCAAGTGGTCAACTATAATTACCTTTATATAAAAAATTTAGAGCTTTACCATGTTCAAGAAAAGAGAAAGAGTATATTTTGTAATTCAAAATTAGGTTGATGATGAGACAAGACTAACACTATTGTCGAGATTGTTCTAGATAAATATAGTGGGTTGAGTTGCAGACATAACTCCTCGCACATGTTTTAGAACCTTTTCAAACACTTTCTGGGTTTTGTTCTTTATTTAACTACCTTTCCAAAAAAATGTTGAATTTTTAAAATTTGGATAAATTACATGAAAGTTATGAGTGTTTAAATGTTGCCTTGTTTTTTTCATAAACAACAAATTGAAAGTTTTTAGATGATTATATGATTGAATTATTATCAAATTATTCATGAGAATTGAACCTAGTTGATGTACAATATTATTGGCCAACCGAGTATGTGATGGTCCAAGTCGAAGTAGGAAAACTACAAATCCTTTGATCTCGTTACATAGGCAAGGCCATCTTGGATGAGCTCCCGAGGCATAGTTTTATCCCTTAGGTCCTATTTTTCTATAACTTGCCTCAAAATTATAATGATTATTTCATCTTGATGGAGGGACTAATTTGAATATCTAGTTTTGTAAGTTTCTTGTAGGTACACGTTATTGGAACCAAGTGAGTTGATGAAAGAAGGATTGTGGTAAGAGATGGTCATCCATAATTTTTGTTTAAATTAGATGAAATTTCCATAGTTATAGCTTACAGACAATAAAAAATAGTTGTACCTATTGAGGTACTTAGTATAATGAAAGATTGATACATTTTTTTACGTTAAGTAAAATTGAAATGATGATTTATTGTATTTCATATGTGATACTAATGCAAATTAGAATAATTATTCCATTTTTTTATTTATCAATCTCTCTTGTTTGAATAAATCTTGCATGATATGAGTCATGATTATGTTTGGGTTATAAAATGTGTTGGTGAATTTAGTTTTTCTAATATGATGATGTAATTTCAATGTTATGTCTATGCTTCTATTTATAATTTAGCTATGATGCATCAAACCAACTACTTAATCTAAAGTAATTTTGTGAGGTGGTTTGATGATTATATGTTTAATTATTGTTTTTGATTAGTGGAAAAATAGGTTTTGAATGGACCCGAAACCATTAACAATAGGTTTTGAATGGACCTGAAACCATCAGGTTTTGAGGGGACCCAAAACCCACACAAAGATGAACAAGTTGCCCGAAGAATAGAGACAAAAACACCTAGCAACAACATAGGGACACATCCAACCAACAGCCATCCAATAGCCAGCAGGCTACCCAGAAAAGAACCAAGAAATTACATGAATCTTGGACCCATTGGTTTTGATGGGACCAACAACCCACTACAACAAGGTTTTGGTAGGGACCTTAAACCCAACCCTATAGATTTTGAAGGGATCCACAACCCTGTACAACCAGGTTTTAGTAGGGACCTTAAACCCAAGAAAATTGCCTACAACAGCCAAGCATCAACGCACCAATCCTTGAAGAAAATTAGCCTTTCCATATCACTGATAGAGACAAATGAAACATCAGAAGAAACTAAGCCCAAAGTGCTCTCTCCACCTCTATAGGAGAGGTCACCACCAATGCACAAGGCTCCAACAATGTTCCACAAGACCCAACTGTTCTCTCCACCTCTATAGGAGAGAAACCCAAGCTCATCCAGACCACCACAACCACAACACTCCTTTTCCTTGAGAGTGAGCTCCACAGAGAACAACTTACTTTTCGATATCTCCACCTCCATAGGAGATAAAGGAAAGAAGTCAGACAAGCCATCATTCGCTCCCTTGCAGCCAATAGACAAGGCTTCATCAACCCCCCAATAGCACTTCTAGGCTTACCAATAGCATCCAACTCCACCTCCATAGGAAAAAGGTCACCTCTAGCCACATCCATCTCCCCCTCAATAGAAGATAGGATCACCTCTATAGGAAAAACCAAGGTAACCCAAAGATGCAAAAAATGTAGCACCACGAACAAAGCCATGGAACCAAGAGGGAGGGGGACAATATACCCCTCACCACAGAGAGACCCGGGAGTCATAAAATATAACCAGAGAAAAATAGACCCCCTTAGTAGGAAACTCACATGCCAAAGAGATTCCAAAGGAATCCAAAAAAAAAAACCTCTCCCAAAAAAAACAAAATAAGCAACTGGGTACAGGGAGAGAAGAGAAATAGAACCACCATATTTCTGCCATAGGGACATAGAAGAAGTTGAAACATTTGAATCAACCCTCAGAGCAACAGACGTTAAGCGCACCCAGTTAAGGCCCATAGAGAACAAAAGATAGTCCTTAACTAAACACCAAAGGGGCCACAAAAGGCCATGCCCCAACAAAGCAATAAACATGCCATTCATGAGCATTCTAGTCACATCCCTTAAGACCAAAACAAGATACAAAAAATGGCTTAAACCCAAAAAATGCACCGTAAAGCCACAAAGAGCCCGAGGGCAAGCCGCTCCCCACACAACACCCAAGGAGTCACCAACACTGATGAAAGAGAACACCCAAGCATCAGTCCTACCAGACATCAGCCCAAACAGAGCACCAAACAGCCGAATGATGCCCAAGAACAAAACCCTCAATCCTAGAGGGTGCCAAAACCAGCCAAAATAATTCATACCCAGCAGAAATAGCAACCAGGCCTGAGCATCAACAAGAACACCCAAAAGAGCAGAGCACACTGTCCCAAGGAAACATCATCACTAATAGCAAAGGATAGACTCCCACTCCAGTTCGCAGCTCCCAGCTTGCAAAAGAAGTAGAGAAAAACCTCCAGCGACTCCCCAAGAAGCGCCAAAAGCCTGAAAACAACGATCTTAGCATCATCATCATCGTCTACTTCAGACGTGCCCTCCTCCTCACCGTTTGAACTCCTGCTCCCGCTCATCCCACTTGTAATTCAAAAAAAAAAACTTATTGTTATGTTCTAACAATGTATGTGTTTAATGCAATAATTTTTTTGTAATATAGTCAAGTTTTTGGTGGATGGAATTTATTTTTTGTGTTGTGTCCTTAATCAATTATTTATGGGCATGCCCAAAATATTGAGGCATGGACACAACACACAAACTCCAATACCAACCCTAATTACTTGACTAACTCAATTTACTTTTTTATAATGCATCTATTGAACAAGACAATTGAGAGGGGGTGAATCAATTGTGAAAATATTTAAAACTTCCACCATAAATTAGATCAATTGTAAATCCTTTACTCTATTAAAATGATTAACCATTAAGTGCAAAACTAGAAACTAAAAAGCATCACACAAACACAATAACACCATATTTACATGGAAAACCCAATAAGGGAAAAACCACGGCGAGGATTTACTCGCAATGTAGAGAATATCAAATCTAATTACAAAGGATCACTGCAAAAACAAGACTCACTATCTAGATAGGACTCATTGTCCAACAAGGGTTAACCACTCGAAGGGCTCACTACCACACATATACAAAGAAGATAAAAGAGATAAGTTACAGAGAGAAAACAATCTCAATGCAACAGAGATTTCCACCACAATTCACTCACACCTTGCAGACATGCATGAATGATAGAATACACCTTCAACTCAATGCTTCCAAAACTCAACAATTAGATTTCACAATGATCTACAAAACTCACATCACATACACACTATTTCACATTTATCTTGCATCTATCTTACTTGCATTCGTGCTCTCTCACTCTCTTCACCAATATCTGATCCTATATTTATACCATCTTCAACTTTTAAACATATCCAAAGTCAACCACACACTATTTGTATTTACAAATTCAAATTAGGTCAGTGCTAAAACATTCTATGGTGGAATTAGAATGAGGGTGACCCAAACACACACTCCAATATGTTTCCATAAGCTTCGAATGTAGTGTTAAACACAAGGTTGGCCAAACTAGTGTAAAACACATAAATCAATTAAGCACACACAACCTTAGCATGACCCAATCCTTCCATATAACAAAATTAACTTCATCCCGAATAAAATGCCTTAACTCGAGAACCACAAGTCATAAGACTCGAACAAGAAGAAATCTGGAGCTCGGACCTCAACTAGATACACTGAAAAAAACAATTCACAACTGGTGAATATAACTCATGCTATACAATGATCTAGAAACCCAAAATATGGATATAGCACCTTCCAATAACCATGATCAACATGTCTAAACCACACAAACATAGGAGAAAATACCAAAGCAAAACCCGAAGCAACAACTGAATAACTGCAACCTTTCTTTATTACAATTTTCTTAATATCCTTGACATATATAGCCAATAACCTGAATCCATGACATTAATGACAACATCAACTAGTTGATAACTAGTTAACCAATTGACATCAATGACATCAATTCCATACTTGCAACAATATCTTCATTCCTGCAATAGCATCAATGAAAAGAATATTTGGAAATATATTACCATTGACAAATACTACTCATCTTAATCTCATTATATTGTGAAGAGAGAACAATGTGAAGGAGGAGTGGACACTCTTCACAACCCAGAAAAGTCACCTACCTTTAGGCCTTATGAACCTATGTTTCAAAAAACACATTTAAATGATGAAACAATACAACAATAAAAATAAATGTAATAATTATATAATATAGAAGACATGAAATTCCACAAAAGTACTCACTTATTTTTCTCCAAATTCCACTAACATATTTTCAAACAAATAATTCATATTTAATAGCATACAATCACCCTACATAACATAGAATTTTGAAATGGATATATATATACAAACATTAAAGTTGTAACTGCTTTGGTAGACTCTATACAAAATGTGGAAGACTAGGCTATGCACATGAATTGAATTTTCCATGTGTATTGGCAATACCATGTTCAGTGATTACTATTTGTAATTGAAATTTCATGGTTATTATGTCATAATTATAAGAAACATCCTTACTAATGCATATTTCAATGCCTATTATTAATGCACTTCTTTCACCTTAAATCTTAAAATTATCTTGAGATTGTCATAATCTAGTCTTCATAGATGTAAATTGTTGAAAGCACACTAAAAAATATTAGTATGCTTTGAGTCAAGAATGAAGCATTAATATAATGAGAGAAACTCTCCATGAGACTAAATTGGATATTGCATATTGGTTCCTATTCTTTTTTCAAATAATGAGAGATATTCTTGCTAGTTTATAATACAATTTTGAATCTTGTGGTTTACTATTATTTTTGTTGCCTCTTTGTAGAACAAGAGACTTTTGAAAGAAAATGTTTAATTATGTTTCAATGGTGAGTAAATTCATCAAACATGGATAAATGGTACTAAAATTTTAAAGCATTTAGTTTCCATACCTTTTTTACCTAAAATTTCTCAACACATGCAGCTCAATGTAACAATAGAAACTATGGGACCACCTGATTGGAAAAGGCTCCTAAGTTTTTCATAGCAACCCAAATAAATTTGATGTAATCCCTCTCTATCAGAACATAGCCATACAAATAGTTTAGATAATGCACAAGGAAGACATATTGTAAGTAATATATTAATATAGAGAATAGAAATAGGGATGAGAAATGTGAGTCACATCAAAGAAATTAAAAACAAACAATTAGGAGATTACAAAAAGGGTGAATATAGTGTATACAAAAAAAATTAGTCCAATAATAATATAATGGATCGCAAAAAAGTGATCCAAACACTGACATTAAACTACTACACCATCTGTCTAAGAACTTTAGAAAATAGCTATGACTATGCAATCTTCTATTATTAATAAATATAATGGTGCAAAACCAAGTTCCATCACACAAATTGAGCAATAATAAATATTATTGATCAAGAAATGTAAGTCAAGATTTATGTAAAAACTACCATATAGTTTTCTTCAAAATATTTACAAATTCACCATGACTGCACACATCGAATCTTATTATTAAGATAATGGTAACAATACATTTCTAAGAATATGATACTTGTAGAATAGAACAGGACTCAAAGACAATGCACAAGTACAAGATAAGCCCCTAAAGAAAAAATCAATGTGAACATGCAGATTCCCCCCTCTTCTAAATTAATATCCTCCATTTCATTAAAAACACCAACCCTCAATCACTAGTTCAATCCCATGCACAAGAAAAAAATTTCAGTTGTTATTGCAATTGTGTTGGTAGATAGGTGGAATTTTGAGAACAATTCACATACCTTGTCTATGTTTCCACAATAACACACTACCATAGTGTTTGTGCCTTAGCCTTGACACCTTTGTATTTTCTCTCCTTCATGACTATATTTCCTTGCAAGTTTCTATATTCCTAAGGTTTTCTAAACATCATCCTTTTTCTTATTTAGGATTTTCTTGGAATATTTTGTTCATTTTGTTGCTCTTTAAGTGAGGCTTTTTGGGTGTTTCTTTGCAATATTTTTCTTTCATCTAGCTCCATTTCACTTTTTACATGGTTCATTTATTTATTATCTTTTTTTTAGATTGCAGGAATCAAGTAGCCTTCCTTACAAATTGCAGTGTGTCTGATAAACTTCTTTTACGTGACCGGTGACACTGGCACGACATGCCCTCTAGTACCATGGGGATAGGGGGAGACTAGACCTCGTGACCTCTTTCTTGCAACAGGCTGCTTTAGCCAATCGAGCTAGGCCCCTCGCCCCGCTTATTTATTATCCTTGATCTCTTAGATAGCCTCTATTTTGTAGGATTTTGAGTGATTTTTTTTAATAACCTTCATGTTTGCGAGTTCATGGACTCTTTTCATGGTGTTTGTGTCATTTTAATGGTGTTTATGTATTTTTAATGGCATTTATATCATTCTTATGGCATCTATGCCTAATTTGATTTAATATTGATTTTTTATTTTTTATTTTGTGTTTATTTTTTCAAGTTAGCATCTCCACCTTGTTTGTTATTGTTTGTGTAGTGTCATATATTTTCTACTATCATATTTAATAAATTTGGCCAACCCTTGTTAATTTGCGAAATTTATTATTTTGACGGTTTATTTCTAACAACTTTCAAGTTTGATCGGTGAAACCATAAACCAATAAAACTACTAACAAATGGCTTGCATGTTCATTTGAGTGAATACTAATTGTTGAAATCCCCTTTTGTGTATTTTCCTAATCACTTCATCAAGATTTAAAATTAAATTGTTTGGTGTGTCTTGGGCCACCTTTTTTCATCCCAAAGTATGCTTGTGTATGCTTTCCTCCCACCATAGTGAGATCTTGGAGATAAAAAATTAATAGTTCTTTTTTAGTGGAATTGCCTTAGATTTCATCATCAAGGGGATAAATTTAATCCACATATTTTACTGGGGTATATAAATTTAGGTGAGAATAAAAAAAAAAACACCTCAAAGGAGGTATATCATGTTACTTAAGAGTGAAAGGTGAAGTGGAAAGGGATTTAACCTAGACTACATGCTTATATGTAACACTCGTGTTCATGGAATTTGGCCTCTCATAACTTAGGGTATATCAAGTATGCCCCCATAAATCCATGTAAAGCATAGATAGAACCTTTCAACCATACCCACTTGTGATACTATTGTCACATGAAATTACACCCTATTGAACATGCAGTCCAACACTCAGATGACACAATGAAAATGACCTCAAGGTGTGGGACCTTGCACAAATGAGTTTGAATCTCTGGAGAAGGTTAACTTCCTCTTTCGATCCAAGTGCAATGTGTTGGTCCAACCCAACACATGAAATCCTACCACTACCCTATTTTAATAGCTCACGGAGGAAAAGGGGAGAAAGAATGCATGAAAGGGAAATGGGAGGTGGTACACCAAGATGGAAAAATTGTTTCTTCCTAGCCAAGATTTCTTGATACATCAAAGAAGGGGACCAAAATACTCACACAGTTCTCCATTTGATTGATTCCTAGAGGCAAACATGAAGGTTGGGGTTCGACAAGGTGTTGGAAGGAAAGGAAGATTCTCAAAACAACTGTAAATAAAATAACTCAGCATATGTGCATGAAAATGATAATGAGCACTCATATATGAAGGTAATGAAAGTTTACTCATACATAAAAGAGGAGAGAACCAACAATAATGATCAGCTTCATTAATGTAAAGGCATAAAGCCAATCTTTACAATTGTAGAGATACAAAAATGCATAAGTCTACCAAAGAAAAACCTTAGAGGAGCTAGAGGAAGAACCCATAGAATGAATACAATTTTTTCCTTTATAGATCAAGCATAACTTAGATGACTTTAGAATAAACCCTAACATAGCTAGGGTTAGCAGTCAATTATGTGCGTGAAAGGATGGAGCCATCTTGTGAAAATTGTGATTAGGGCATGGATCCATCAAAATGGTCAACAACAATAATAAATAGGAATGGGTGTCCATAAAATCCACTTGCAAAAGTCAGGAGTGTTGAATAGGACAACTGAGAGGGGGTGAATCAGTTGTCACTAAATTAAACCTTTTAATTAATCACCATAACTAATACTACTTAAATGATTAATCATCAAATACCAATGCAGAAACTTAAATCCAACACATAAACACAATAACCCCAGATTTGCGTGGAAAACCCAATGAGAGAAAAACCATGGCGAGGATTAATTCACACTATAGAGAACATCAAAACTGATTACAAAAAGGCTCACTATCCAATAGGGCTACAACCCGAAGGGATCACTACCACAGAGATACAAAGAAGACAAAGAAGACTTGTTACAGAGAGACTACAATCTCAATGCAACAAAGGATTCCACCATAGTCACTCGATCAACTTGTATGAATGATAGAGTTCACCTTTTGCTCATTGCATTCGGAAACTCAACATTAAGCTTTGCACTGATCTCCCGCACTTTCAACACACACACTTAATGAATAGAATCAATGTCACACCAAACTACACTTTCTCTTTTCTCTTATCACTCTTCTTCTTCGCTCTTGTATATTTTCCATTACTAACTCATCTTGTATTTACACCATCTTCAACTTTGAAACATATCCAAATTCAGCTATCTAAATCCAAATTCAAATTATGTCGATGCCAAAACATCCTAGGGTAGAATTAGAATGAGGGTGACCCAAATAGACCCAACACGCTTCATCATTCTTGAATGTAGTATTTCACACAAGGTCGGCCATACCAGTGTAAAACACATAGAATCATTAAGCACAAACTTTCCAAATGTTGAAATTAAATTCAATACAATCAGGGAAACTCAACTTTAGAACCACTCATCATAAGACTTCATGAAAGAGAAATATGACCCAACAACATTTCTCCTGGACCTCAACCAAAAATATAGAAAACCACAGTTCATAACTAGTGAACACAACTTACACTGTACAACGAACCAACAACCAAAAATTTGAATATAGCACCTTCTAACAAAGATGAACAACATATCTGAACCACACGACCACAGGAGAAAATCTAGACCAAAACCCAGAGCAACCACAAAACATATTTTTATTACGATTTTCTCAATATCCTCGACATATACAGCCAACAACAAATAGTAGATAACCAACTGACCAATTGACATCAATGACAACACCTTCAATATTTCCATTCTTGCAACAATCTCCCCCTCTATCATTGATGGAAACATATGATGTGACAAACCATCAAAGGAAACATACAAGCTCTGAACACACTTTTTTATTTCTCCCCCTTAGAAGATAATTTCATGTATGTTTCTTCTCTCAATCTTCCTTTCCTTTTTCACATGCTTCTTCTCCCAATATTTCTTTCCTATTTCACATGCTTCTTCTCCCAATCTTCCTTTCCTTTTTCACATGCTTCTTCTCCCCCTTTGACATCAATGGAAAAGGAAAAAGAATATTTTACATTGATTTCTCCTTTGACATGAAAAAAAAATACTCATAATGACGACACCTGATACTACTTGCTCTCCCTGAGAGGTGGCCACAAAAACATCAGCCCAGAAGAAAGATAGATCCATTGATCCACAAGACTGATGCATCTCCACATGCATCTAGTTCAAGAAAGGAGGGAAAACAACCCCCAACTTCTCCCAGAGATACTCAAAAGTATCTTTAGGAAGAGCCTTTGTGAAAATATCAATAACCTGATCCTTCGTTAGAACATACTCAAGCTTTACTTCATTCTCCATGACCTTCTCTCTCAATAAATAATATCTAATGGATATATGCTTCATCCTCGAGTGCATCACAAGATTCTTTGAAATGTTAATTGCACTTGTATTATCATAGAAAATAGAAATGGGATCATCATATACTACTATGATATCTTCCAATGCATGTTTCATCCATAGAACTTGTGTACAAGAAGATGCAACAACAATATACTCAGCTTCAACCGTAGACAAGGAGATTGAATCTTGCTTCTTACTTGACCATGCCACCAATCTACATTCAAGAAAGAATGCACCACCACTTATACTTTTCCTTTCATCTACACATCCAACCCAATCTACATCTGTATAGGCACTAAGTGTAAAATCAATATCTTTAGGATACCACAACCCATAATCCAGAGTGCCATTCAAATATCTAAAAATTATTTTAACAACAACATGTGTTTCTTTAGGGTCTTCTTGAAATCTAGCCACAAGACAGACAACATGCATGATATCTGGTCTACTAGCAGTCAAATACAATAGTCCGCCAATCATAGAT
>VDFB02080860.1:0-29125 GCA_007258455.2 Sequoia sempervirens | reverse complement strand
TAACACTCAAAGTGAAGGAGCATATCATCATTTAATTTTATAATTGTAACAAGTGTTTCAATACTTATGGGGTAATTATAACCCATTTATGATGCTTTATTTCACACTTTAGGACCAAACTAGATTTATTTTTGGGATTTAAAATAAACATTCAACTTGGTTAAAAATGAACCCTCACATCATTATGCTTGTTGGTTTAAAATTGAACATACAATCCCAACACTTCAAATTGGTGCTTAAAACAAACTTATTTTGTTATGATGGATTAAAATGAACACATGTCTAAATTGCTTAAGTATGCTTGTTGTGCATATCCAATCCCCTTTCACTTCATGTGATCTTGGATGAAGAGAAACATGCAAGTATACCCTTTCTTTTTGGAAGCACTTATCCTCTCCCCTTGCACCTATTGGCAATCTTGGGTGATGAAAAGAATTTTACATTTCAAACATGTGTTACCTTTAGAGGGCCTACCTCCCAACTTGTGAGAGGGAGCGACCCAAGGGGTGCTTTCATTTCAGTCTGCTATATAAATAATCGGTTGTGACTAAATTCATTAACTGGTTGGTTTTGGTTGTCCCATACCAACAAATTTCTCCCTAGTATCCTTGTGATGCATTAAAACCCTTAGATATTTCTAAGGGTTGGAAGGCCTCTTAATTGATTGAATCATCGCATGTATGACACCAGTTTATCTTGAATATGGTCATTAAAATCCTTGTTTGTAGTTGCTAACCAAGTCCAATTCTGAAACATATTTTAAGGTAGTGCATTGGAGTAGCACCACTCCAAGAAGTTACTTACCATGTCCAATTTTTGATTGAGGAAATAAAGAAAATGGGGAAGGTACTCCTTTGATTGGTGTGTCAAGACGTTACATTTCCTTGACATATCCTATTTTTCCATTTCATCTTCACAGATTAATCATGTCTCTTTTGATGATGGTAAGCCTACTAAGAAATATGTACCTGCTCTACCTAGGATTTTAAATGCTTGTGAGTTAGTTTGACACTTGCTTGGTTCCAAAACAATTATAAGCAAACATCAACAAGTCTTTTAAAAATTTCAAACCCTTTGGTCTAAGTATGGATACCCTTTGACAAAACCTTGATATTGATGCTTGTCCTAAGGATTTATTCTTAGAGACTTCTAAATATTTTGGTTTACATCTCAATCCATACTTCCTAAAGTTATCCTAAGTAACTATGCCCCTAACTTGAACATCCTTTTTCACAAAATGGACTTTGTGAAATTGATGATGTTTTTTGACATAGACATTTAGTTTGAAACTTAAGCAAGACAAAGTCTTTGTGGTAAAAAGAGACTCATTTAAGCAAGATAAATTGAGAAATTGAACCCCACATGACCATTTGGCGTTTGATTGCTCTGGTTGAACAACCAAACCTTACGCCCGCTATCATTCAACCAAACTTTGAACTAATTGAAGGAGAACAAACATATATAATTAGTAGTTTAAGGAGCTTCACTTTTGAAACAAAGGAAACACCAAGCTAGTGGAGAAACACAACATACATCTTAGACGAACAAGAGGAACAAGCCGATATTGTGGTCGAAAGGCACATATTACCACCTCCTATATGGAAATAAATATCCTCTTGTGCTTCTCTAAATGATCTCTCACAAAATAATAATCCCTAAGAGAAGATCTACATGTCGGCACTTCAAACTTAGGAATCATAGTCAAAATTCCATCAAGAAACATCTTGTGAATCTCTACCACAACAGGAACATTTTGGTAAGGAATTTTTATAGACGTGTTTCAATGAATGATCAATACATGTATGTCCAATATGAATCCATCATTTGAGTCAAAATTGATCTTTTGGATTGAGTTACTTCTAGAGTCAAGCATCTTTCTCACTACCTTGGTCTTGGAAAACAAAGGTTCACTCTAGGTCAACATTGGGTCAAACATTTCATACACCTCTTATCAAAATCCAAACTTCACTTCACCAAACTTTGCAAAAATTTAAAACTTGCCAACACTTTGGACTTAGACATCTATCAACACCAATCCATAACTTAACTACTTTGTATGTGAAATGAATCCTTTTCCATGTATTTGGTTAAGTTAGTTATCATCGTTGAACTCATTTATCTTGAAGGTCACAAATCTACCCTAAAGATTCACAAGTTCATTAACATCCTTTATCCAAATATCAAACATCAAACTCTTTAGAAGTCAAAATTGTTGTCCCAAAAAGTTTGTGAAGATCACTTTCCACATCATCCACCTTTTAATCTCCCATTACCATCATTGCTTCAAAAATACTTAGAGCGACCCTTTTACTAAGATTTGAGTTAGCTAGAGAGTTTAAACATTACAAATCTCAACACAATTCTCCCATAGGTGACCAAAAAATTATGGTAAAGACAAGATCACAACACAAGAGAATCATGGATAAAACCAAAGTCAAATTCACCTCAAGTGATCCCAATCCTTAAGAATTTGATCCAAGAAGTCAGGTTACCCCATCACAACAAACCTTGTCTCCATCAAGACCATATGAGATAGAAGACCTTATAAATAACCCATTTGGACCTACTATGGAGGAAATCATGAAGTAAAAACAAGAACATCAAGCCTTAGAAAACATAGCTCTGATTTCCCCATCTTTGGTTGCACAATCATTGGCAAAAGGCTTAACTAAACATCCACCATGAAAATAACTCCATCACTAGGGCTAAATCAAACACCCATTCCTAGTATTGCAACTGGTCTTGCTAAGGAATTTGGCCATACTCTTTCATTTGAAAGTAACACACTTGTGGGTACCCTTAACAAAAATCCTTCACAAACTACCACTTGGACACCAACATTTGGTGATCTCCCCATTCCTGAGAATCCTCTACATCAACATAGACCACTTACACTTCATGAATACATGACTACCTCAATATATCAAGGGTACCCATCCTCATCCACCCCCACAAGTACCACAAGTGTGCCTAACATCACACAAGGTAGTATAGGTCAAGCATCTCAAATAAACCAACAAGAGCATGCCAACACCCTAATGCAAAGTCAACCCTTAATGCAAATAGGGACATCTTTAGCCAACCCCCCAATTGGTTCATCTACACCATTGGTTTCAAAAAACACATCCATCCCAATCATCATCAACCCACTCAAAACAACCCCTTGGTCACGAACCCCATAAACCAAGGTAATACCTTGACCACATCCCAAACACAAGGAAATCCCTAGAACATTGATCAAGGGAATCCTTTCAATTAATGGACTGAAGGTCCTAATATGCCATTGACATCGCAATACCTAATGGCACCATCATCATCTTTCCCCATGGTCCCTCTCATCATGCAAAATCAAATGGGACCTCAAACTTACATTCCTCCATCCTAATCCACCATCTTACAAGGAATGTTAAACCAAGGGAATCCCCAACCACTCATCAGCAACCCACTACCTACACAAAACATCAACATCCAAAAACCATCGCAGATGTCTCAACAACCAATTGATCCTACATTACAAGCACATGCCTTGGATTTAAAACAAGTACAACAGGCTTATCAACAAGTCATCCAATAGAAACAATAACAACAAGCAGCCCTAGTAGCACAACAACAACAACAAGCATCCTTAGTAGCACAACAAACAGCCTTAGCAACACAAAAATAGAAGCAAGCCCTCATGGGTCAACAACAACATCAAGCACACCAAGCAGCCTTAACAGTCCAACAACAACAAGCCCTTGTGGCCCAACAACAATAGAAAGCCTTACTATCTCAATAGTATGCCCGACAACAACAAGGTTCCTACTATAACCCTCAACAAAACATCATGAATAAAAACATGTTAGGGACATATATGCCTACACCACAATCGCCTTCGCAATATCCTACACCACCATACACATCATACAACACCCCATCATATCAGAATCCCACATATAATCCATCCTCCATCCCACAATATGCATCGTATGTTCCTCCACCAAACCCACAAGATGATGTGACATCGCAACTTAAGGCATTGACCCAAGAAATGCAAGATCTCTGAATGGGAAAGATGAAGAAGACTCATACATAGAACCTATGCCCATATCCATTCGATCGAAACATCACAATGGTACCATTCCCTCTTGATTTTGAAGTCCCCAAATTCAATAAATATAAAGGGAGAGGAATCCCTATGGACCATGTCAAAGAGTTTAACGTCATGTGTATGGGGGTCACCTACAATGAATCCTATTTGATGCACCTCTTTCCACGAAGTTTGATAGGCCCAACCATTGACTGGTTTTCTTAGTTGCCTCTAGGTATCAAAACCTTCCAAGAAATCAACGATAAATTCATAGATCACTTCTCATTTAATCTTGATATGGATGTAAGCTTGGAAGAGTTATACACCCTTAAACAAAACAAAGGAGAATCTGTCGCTAGTATCTTACAATGATGGAGACAAAGGGCTAGTAAGAGAAAGTGGCCAATTCTCATTGAACAACAAGTGTGGATTATCATAGAAAATCTAGATCTAGATATATCCTTCCACTTAAAGATGCAGTGCATTACCTCTTATGATGAGCTTGTCCCTAGAGCCCTTAACATCGAGATAGATCTAATCTCACAAGTATATACTCAATCCTACAAAGACAACCACCCATCAACCAATCCAAACGACAAGTCTCGTGTCTTGGCTAAGAACAAAAATGTAACAAATGATCATGTGGTAGATGCTAAGATGGTCCTAAGTGCTCCTAGGCCAAATAATAGTCAAATAGCTAATGTTCAACCAAATGTGCAACAAACTACATCACCACAAAACAATCAGGTTAATAACACATTAACACAACAACGATGAACTCCTAACAAAAACAACTATCCAAAACGCAAATATACACAATTTTCAGAACCTATTGAAAGCATCATGCTTCCCAATTTTGAAAACTACCAAGAACCACAAGATAAACCACCTTGGTACAATGAAAAAGATCTTTGTGACTTTCAAAAAATTAAAGGACACAAAACATCGAACTGCACGAGGCTCAAAAATTTTATCCAAGATCTTATTGAAAATGGAGACATATCTATTGAGGTACTAGCTAGTAACTAGGATCTTAAGATATACAAGAACCCTATGCCAAATCATATCAAAGGAAACAACACTGGAAAAGCTAAGGATTACACAAACGTGCAACATACCTATTCCAATGTAGTTGCTTCCCATGATAGTGTCATCACTGTTGTGACCATCAAAGGGCCTAGTGCAGAGTGTGGAGTCACCACATGATGTGGCAAGGTCACCATCCAAGGAATCCCATATCAATCTAGGGTACAACCTAATTTACCAACATCAAACCCTAGAAAGTATAGTCTCCTAGATCAACTTAAGAATACCCTCGTGCAGATTTCTATCTTGGAACTATTGAGGCTATCCCCTGCAAATATGGAAATCTTAGAGAAATTTGTATCTTCATCATCCATCCTCGAGGATATTGATATATAATAGTTTCAAGCTATGGTAGGGCATATCACTAATCATCTTCTTACCTTCTCGGAACAAGACCTGCCATCACAACCATCTCATAACTATGCTTTACACCTTGAGGTCACTATTCATAAGAACAAGGTTAAAAGAGTCTTAGTGGATGGAGGTGCTAGTTTGAACATCTGCACCCTTCGATTGATCAAGAAATTGTGTTATTTAGAAGATGTTATTGAGAAAGCAAAGAGTACCACCATCAAAACATATGATGATCAAGAACGAGTATTGCAAGGCATCATCACACTACCCATCTAAGTGGGACCCATCATTGTAGAGACTACATGCCAAGTGTTAGACCTTGATATCCCCTACAACATCTTGCTTGGCTAGCCCTGGATCCATGCCCTAAAATTTGTAGCTTCCACCTATCACCAATGTGTAAAGTTTCCTTTTGAGGGCAGAGAAGTTACCATCCATGGAGATCCTGAACCTTTTTACTACTGCAAGAATCTTGAGTCCAAGTTTTTCAAAATACCCCAAATCCCTAAAAATGATGAAGGGCCTACACCTTCCACCTCATTTGTTGACCCAACCTTGCATCTACCTCAAAAATGAAAACACCCATTGTGAAGAACATTCCCAACATCAAAGCAGTGATCCAGGATTATGGTTGTGGAAGCTATAAACTAATGAAGGATAATTTTATGTTGGGCGAGCTACCTCTTTCTCCCAAATCTCATGGGAAACCCACACCTATCAAAAATGTAACCAAAATAGTAAAGATGGAAGCTACTACCTTCACCAAGTGGGGGGATTTAAAAAAATATGTCAATGAGGAAGATATCTCTAAACTGTTATATCAAGATGAACGACCTATCCTTATTCTTCCCATGGAAGATGACAACAAAGGCTTGTAGCTAATGAAGAGTTGGGGGTACAACAAGAACAAGAAACTAGGAAAAAATGACAATGGTTTTCTAGAACCCATTGTTCCTAAGAAACATCCAAAGAATCTTGGCTTAGGATGTACTACTAGCAAGGTTACCCTTATTGGAAAGGTACTTTTGCTAAACGAGTTGAGGCTTCCTCTTGGTTACCAACATTTTGTGACACGACCCTAGATGACTTCCCCCTTTTTGTTGCTGACCTATTTGAGAATAACTCTCTCTTCATGATATCCACAACATCCTTCACTCCAAATGATCAACCAACTAAAATAAGCCTAGTCTACCCACAACTCATTGATTGGGACCAACAAGGACCACTGATTCTAGATTTATTCAAAAATGATGAAGCAATCTTAGAATTCATGGGACTCCGTGACAACTTACCATGGGAAAATCACAAGGCTAGTTTTGATATAAATCCTGACATAGGGGCATACCATGGGGAAATGATTCAATCCTTTAGTCGCAAAATGGACAAAATGCAACTAACATGCAGATCTTTAAGTGAAAAGTGTGCACTATGGAACTTTTTGATCTTAAAATAGTAAAAATAAAGGATGCATCCAAGGGTGAAAACCTCTTTGAGGCACCCAAGGATGATGGATTCAATCTCCCCCTCAGTGCAATGCATCCATAGAAGTCAGCAGTTCTAGCAGAAAAGGATACACTAGTAAATGTAAGAATAGAAAAAGCACCAAAGATCACTTTCTATGCCAAATCCTTGTTGGATGAAGAATAGAAGAACCTAGCAATGTTCTTGAAAGAGCGAAGAACTGAATTTGCATGGTCATAAACAAATATTCCATGGATCGATCTAGAAGTAGTTGTGCATCATTTAGCAGTCTATCCTGAAGCCAAACCAATGAAGTAGAAATTAAGAAAGATGCACCCTCAGATAACACTCTTGGTGAAACTTGAGTTATAAAATCCTCTTGACGTTGGATTCATCCAACCAATAGATTATCCTAAGTGGGTTTCCAACCTGGTACCAATCTCCAAACCCACTAGGGGCATCAAAATATGCACATATTTTAGAGATTTAAACAAGGCATGCCTGAAGGATCATTTCCCTCTACCTAACATTGACATCATCATGGATCTAATAGCTAGACATGAAATTCTATCACTCATGGATGGTTTTTCAAGCTATAATCAAATCGTGATCACCAAGGAGGATCAACACAAAACTGCATGCACTTGTCCACGAGGAACATATTGTTGGAACATGATGCCATTTGGGCTGAAAAATGTAGGAGCAAACTATCAAAGAGCAATGACCCTCGTCTTTCATGACATGATCCACAAAATAGTCGAAGACTATGTGGATGATATTTTGGATAAATCAAAGAAAAGGAGTGAGCACATAGAGATATTGGGACCCATCTTTGATAGACTCAAAGAGTATAAGGTACAACTAAACCCGAAAAGTGTGTCTTTGGGGTTACATCAGGGAAGCTTCTTGGCTACATTGTATCACAAAGAGGGATGGAAATTGATCTAGCAAAAGTAAAAGCCATCCTAGACATGGAACCACCATAAACGTTAAAGTAGATGAGAAGGTTACAAGGAAGGCTACAATCCATTAGAAGGTTCATAGTGTAACTATCAGACAAAATTCACCTTTTATCGCATCTTCTCCATAAAGGAATAACTTATAAATGGGATGAGAAGTGTGATAAAACTTTCCAAAAAATCAAGGACTACTTATTGAAACCTCCAGTGCTCATGTTGTCGATACCAAAAAAGCCATTGATCATGTATATCTCAGCAACATTAGCAGCACTAGAGGATCTTCTAGCACAATATGATAAAACTAGAAAGGAAAGAGCCATCTATTACATCAGTAGGACCTTGGTGGGCTATGAAATGAACTATTCATCCATTGAGAAAGCATGCTTAGTGGTGGTTTTTGCTTCACGAAAGTTTAGATACTACATGTTGTCGCATCAAATCAATCTTATTGCAAAGATCAACCCATTGAAATACTTGTTATCAAAAGAAAATATCATGGAAAATGGGTGATTATCTTGATTGAATTTGACATAGAATATGTGGAGCATAAGAAATCAAAGGACAAGTGATCGCAAACCAATTGGTGAAAGCACCTATCTATGCAACGAACCCTTTAATATCTAAAGATCCCAATGAATCAGTGTTCCTTGTCAATACAACAAAATAGTGGAAAATTTACTTTGATGGATCATTCACCCAACACAGATCAAGAGCAAGTATTCTTTTTATCACTCCTCAAGGTGATTGCATTCCAAAGTCATACCGGCTATCCATTTTGTGTACTAACAATATCGCTAAGTACGAAGCCCTAATCACATATCTAAGAATAGTAGTTCAATGGAAAATACAAGAGTTGAAAGTCTATAGGGACTCACAGCTAGTTATCAACCAAGTCAAAGATGACTACCAAACTAACGATGACAAGCTTACTCATTACAAGATGGTAGAAAATATTAAGGACCTTTTCATAGATATAAATTTTGAGAAAATTCCTCACATGAACAACCGAGTAACAAATGTTATGGCAACAATTGGATCATTGTTAGACATGCCACACAACGTTCTTCAATGCGAATTCTTGGTAGAACAACTTCTCATACCAACTTTCAAAATCTCAAAATCTGAATTTTCATGTGTCATCGTTGGTCTTGGATCCCTATGGTATCATGATATATTTACCTACCTTAGTAGAGGAACCCTCCCATCCGATATAACCTCCAACCTTAAAAATACCTTTTTTAAGAAGGTATCTCGATTCATGATCCTAAGTGATACCTTATACTACAAAAGCATCGAGCAGACATTACTACGATGTCTTAACCAAGAGGAAGCCTTGATTTCCTTAAAAAAAGTACATGATGGCATATGTGGTTCCCATTCTAGTGGTATGATTTTAGCTAAGAAAATGTTGAGGATGGGGTACTACTAGCCAACCATGGAAAGAGAAGCCCATTAGTACATGCAAAAGTGTGTCTAGTGCCAACAACATGGAGATCTTATTCATGCTCCAGCTCAGAAATTGCAACCAATGGTCACACCTTAGCCTTTCTCATAGTGGGGGCTTGACCTCATAGGATAGATCACTCCAACCTCATCCAATGGCCACAAGTTCATCATAACAACCACTGAATACTTTACCAAATGTGTCAAAGCCATTCCTATGACCTACATAACAAGAAATAAAATTGGTAAATTTATCCTGAATTGTCTCATCTGTCGTTATGGTCTTTTGCAAGCCCTTATCTCAGACAACAGAACACCCTTCAAGAATCAAGATGTGAAAGAGCTATGTCAAAGATTCAACATCCATTATCTATTCTCTACCTTGTATTATCCCCAGGACAATGGTCAAGCTAAGGCTACAAACAAGAGCATTCTAAAAATCCCAAAGGAAATGGTTAATGAAGTTGGTCGTGACTAGCATCTGCAGCTAAATCTCGCCCTTTGGGCCTATCAAACCAATATATGCACACCTACAGGTGCAACCCCATTCTCCTTGGTCTGTGGATTAGAAGCCATCTTTCCTATTGAGGTTGAGCTTCCCTCACTATGACTCTCATTGCAAAACCTAATCACTGATGAAAAATATATAGTATCTTGGCTAAATGAGCTAGAATTCTTGGATGAGCATTGTCTTGATGCCCTTAATCACTTGCAAGTATATCAAAACCAAATAAAATGAAGCTATAACAAGAAGATCAAGTGCCGGTCTTTCCAAGTAGGGGATCTTGTCCTAAAGAAAAAAAAAAATCTTCTAGATCAGGACAATAAAGGAAATTTTGAGCCTAACTGGTTAGGTCCATTTGTGGTCACAACAAGAAATGGATTAGAAGCATATCAATTATCAACGCCTGAAGGTGAACCCTTACAGGAACCAACCAATAGTTTGCATCTTAAAAGATTTTATGCCTAGTATTGAAGGATGTAAATCTGAAAATACAAAAAAAAATTAAAAATGATCCCAAAAAAAATGAGAAAAAGGATTGAAAAAAGTAAAGAAAAGTAGCCATCCTCTAGTGAATACCACTTTGTTAATGCTTTGGGCAAGTACCTTGGTGAAAACCTAGCAAATACGCGCCTTGCATAAATAAAGCACTTCCATCTATTCTTTGGCTTTTTATCCTATCATTCTTTGCATCGCATCATTCATCCTATTTATTTTCATCACCCATCCAAGTCCATATCATGGCTTGATATTGTGAAGTATCATATTCCCCTTTAGTACTACTTGGCATATTCCAAAGGTCATCTTTTCCTGCCTATATTCAGGTAGTCTATCACATCACACTGGGAGAAATTCATTATGGATCGAATCGGGTTCTTGTATATCTTAAGGTTATTGGAAATCTCATCAAAAATCCCAAAAACATTCATCAAAAATCCAAAAACATTTGCAAAATCCTATACAACTAAAATCCAAAAACATTCAAAAAATTGTAAAGTCAAAAATCCCAAAATATCCAAAAAAACATCAAAATCCCTAAAAAGGTCAAAACATCAAAAATCCAAAAACAACACCATGTCGAACTACGAGTCTTTGAGCTTGAACATAGGCAAGGCCATCATTGATGTGCCCCCAAGACAACCTAGGTCATTCATTTAGGATTTCATCGTAATAAACTAGCAATCCATCAACTGTTCATTTTTTCATCATCAATAAGTCGAGTCAGTCGAACTACGTGGTCAAAAAGAGATATAGATAAAGTTGATTGTTTGTCTTTGATGTTTTCTTATGATTTATCCTAATGACCCATTCTGAGGACCTCTCGATGATGTCTCAATGATTTAGAGAGAAAGGAATGAGGCATCAATCATTATCTTTCATTTTTGTGCTTATGGATATTCTTGTAAAATACTCTTGGCACATACTTGTTTAGTTGTGTGTAGGGAAGTTGTTTGGGTAGATTGTTGACTATTGCGTATGCTTTGCTCCAATATATTCTAAACTTCTAACCTACATTCCAACGAGTTTTCCATAGGTCAAGGTGTGAACAAGAACTATCCTATCTATTTGTAGAGTCAAATTCCATTACTCTAGATACGTCATCCTGGTTATCAATACCTTGATACATCGTGTCTATGTTATATCCAACATAAGGAATGACGAAAAATCCCAATCCCAAGATATGATAAAATCATCCTCTCTCCCATTACCATATCTAATAAAGTCTCGATGGATCATGGACTTGTTGGACTTTTTGAATCAATCACCAAAATCAATGGTCAAATCATTCATTTTATTCTTCTATCTTATCTCCACGCTAACCTGGCCTATCAGGACAGTCAACAAAAACATCATCATGCATCCATCCTACATCCACAAATAATCAGCATGCATACATCTCATATCATCACAACATATCATAATAAAAGAAAATATAACTCATTGAATCACATTATCATTTAAGTTGTTTTAGATAACATAGATTTGTTATTTTAAGCATCTTAATCCATATCACATATCATAAGAATACATTGCATTATCATATCATAAGCATGAATATCTGCATTATCCATCTATACATCCATACACATACATCATCATATCATAAATTGTATGGAAAAGTACACAAAAAAATGCATCCATATCATTTGCATCTGCATAAGCATATCATATCATAACATCCATCCCATAACATATCATAAAAAGATACTGAAAAACAATATAACATATCCATTGCATTGCATTTCATCCCATATAAACATCCATCGCATCTCATATGTATCATATCATTACATCATCGCATATTGCATAAACATAAATAAAAGAAAGGCATCCATCACATTGCATTCATACATGATCATAATACGTGAGCATATCACATCATACCATTTGCATCCATACATTCATAAAGCATAAAATAAAGGAACATCACATATTGAATCCAAATCATCTTGTATAAATATCTAAAAATTATTTTCATGGTACAATATCTGAATCAGTATTTGTATATCATTTGAATCAAAAATGCAATATCCATGAGGCTATCAAAAATGAGCCCATGAATGTATATCTGTATATATGAATTGATAAAATAATCAAAAAGTATCTAAACAAAAATTGACTAGCCCTGGTGGCTACTTGACTTACCCCTAACTGATGGTTGATCCTCAGGTCTAGGTGGTGTTGTACTCCTCTATGAAAAATTAGGTTGTCTCAAGGCCTGAGGAACATCACGATGGTAATGCATACGATAGTAGGCAGCCTCCATAACTGCCTCTTTGTACAACCAAGCCGATACTATCTGCCCCTATGATGTAGTTATGACCTCCTCCAACTATTACCTCCACCCAATCTCCTAGGCCAGTTGTAAGTCCAGTTGTTGCTGCAACTGAACCTCATGGACTCTGTGTGTTTTCATGGCCTGAAGCTGTTGTTGCAATTGATCCCTCTTTTCCTGTAACTGGTCTCTCTCGACAGTGAGAGCCTGTATCTACTCCTGCATTTGAGCATCTAGTTGTATAGGTGGAGGAGGCAATGTTGCAGCTGGAAACTATCCATCATGCACATCTTGTTGTCATGGCACTTGTACCTTGTCCTGATCTGGCTATTGTTGGTGCCCATCACTTGGCACCTGTGCCCTATCCTAATCCTAGTCCTACCCTCTACCCTAGTCACCATCCCTACCACCATCCCTACCTTCGTCCCAACTTCCATCTTGGCCTTGGCCTCTGCCTCTACCTCTTCCTCTCCCTCTTCCTCCAGGGTATCCCCTCATTGGATATATCAAGTGAGTAGGTGGCCTAAATCATGCATCATACACAGGGGTAGTCCCCGCATCTTGTAGGCCCTGATCATATGCCCAGGGTTGTGCAATGAGCTACCTGAAGTCATTAACCACCATGGTGGGGTCAATCTATGTTTCCCACTACACCTCCCTTTGTGATCAGGTGAACACTACAGTGTAATCATCAACTGGTACATCATGTACCTCTCCAAACTACCAAGCAACGTAGTCTAGCAGGTACCGCTCTATCATCATATGCTCTTGCCCCTAGAGATAGCAATTTTTTATGGAAAAATATAGTTGTTTTTTATCATCATACCAAGGGGGAGCCTGAAACCATGGCCTCCATCAAAATACGGTCATGTCATCAATGACACAACCCTAGAATGCTAAACATATAGGGCCCGTGTGTTGGAGAGTCATTGACACCCTGTACTTGAAGACGATGGGCTCATCCTCGTGGATGTCTACCAAAAAAACCAAGGGCCTTAATACTACAATATGCTCATATTCCCATATGTGGAGCAGTGTAACACCTACTTCGATGCTCCTACCCTCACAGTAGACAACCTCATGCATGTCATGGTACAACAAAGCAAGAAGAACTGGACCCCATGCATACATTACAGTCCTCCTGATCATCCCCTCCCAAGCCAATCCCCATCCAGGACTGAAACCTCTGCCACGTCGTTCTAGGGAAATAACTCTAAAAATCAGTGCTACAATGAATAATCTAAAGATATCCACCCACCCATAGTATATATCAAGGTCTATCTACGAGCTCACCAAGATAACCGACCGTCTATGTAGAAGGGAGTAACATGTGTCTCTCTCAACATTCGTGTCATATATAGCATGCTCTCCATGAATAGGAAATTGCAATATGCACCACACGTCCTCTAGTGTAATGGTAGCCTTGCACAAATGACAGGTGAAATGAAGAGGTCTCGCTATGCCACCTCTCAATCAGTGAAGTCATCATAGCAAGGTGGATCCAGACCTCAAGCAAGAAAGCAATGAAGCCTAAACCCAACATACCCAACTGCTCCACGTCCTCATCGTCAAAGTCTCTCACAACAACCAAAATGTCTAAATGGTGCTCTCGAGACATCAACGACAAAGGATCCTCCTACACGCATCATACACACAGTGTCAATTTCCAAAAAGTCAAAAAAATTGATCAAAATTTGAGACTTTACATCCAAAACATCAAAAGCATCGCTCTTTGAAAGGTGTGTCGATGTATCTATTTCAAGGGTGTGTCGCCAATTTGGTGACGCACGTCACTATGCTCAATAGCGAATCGACATTTGCATGCATCGCTTTATTAAAATATTGGGGTCCATCGCTAAATGCTAAGTGTGTCGCCCACCGATTTTGAGCAACGCTAAACATGAAAATCCTATGTGTCACTATTTTAACCTAGCGACCCCTAATCAAATGTGTTGCCCAACCAAAAAATGGTGGTGCACTACTAGACAGAAGGTGTGTTGCTATAAAATCAATAGCGACACTTCTGACACATCAACTGTGTTGCTATACAGTGATGTGCCTAGAGACCTAATTTTGACCCCCTATTAATTGCACCCAAATTCAAAAATTGAGACAGGTTTTTAGTCACATATCTGGGGTCCTATGTCTGCTCACCGTTGGTACTCTTGAACTCGCTTTGAAAGGTGAAGAGGAAGCACTCATTGTGCCATTTCATCAAGATGTCAAAGCTCAAAAGGCAGCAAATCTCTCAATTGTGAATGCACAAATGAATTGGAAGTGTCACCCTTCTCACCTATTTAAGCCTAAAAATTAGGGTTTTTTGCCCTAATTTGAGCCAGAAGCTAGGGTTTTGACCTATTTTACCTATTCCCACCCTATGCAACTTATTTTGAGCCATTTTTTGCATTTTTGAGGCCATTTTTAGCATCCCAGGCCTATTTTAGCACCTGAACCTATATTTAACCTTTGTCGAGAAATCAACCCAAAATTCAAATTTTTGCCCAATTTCTCAAGGGGGCAGGGAACCAACATATTCCTTCTACTGGGGCAATAGTGGGGCATCCAAAAATTAGAAATTTTTTTATTTTTTTATCTGACCAACAATTTTAATTCAAAAAGTGGTAGTCGTTGAACCAACATAACAAGTACCTCACTTCAAAGAGGGGAAAAATGTAGACACTTAAAAATTTATTGAATGACATCATGCACTTGAATCAGATATATTAACATCATTTCATTCTAAAACCCATCCTCTTTTCACTTAATTAATTAAATTAACCTGGTTGTTTAATTAATTGCATCATTTCAGGGCGGGAGGCCTAGCTCAATTGGCCAAAGCATCTTGTTGTAGGCAAGAGGTCACGAGGTCTAGTCTCCCCCCAAACCCGTGGTATCAGAGGGCATGTCACACCAATGTCATAGATCGCGTGAAATTTTTTTACTAGGCGCACTATAGTTTATAGGGGGATGGATACCTGACCGATTCCTGCAGTCTAAAAAAAAACATTAAAATTGCATTATTTTCATCTATTTACCTAATTGATCTAATTAGGTTAATTCACCCCTTTTATGATAATATTTTCATCTATTTACAGTATGATGAATAACATACCAACCTTCCAAAATATTTGAATTTCACAAAATAAGTCTCATTTGGGGATTAAATTTCCTTTTATATGCATTCCAAAATATTCAATTTTAAAACACAATGTTTACCTTAGGAAAATATTTAACCTTCCACATGTATTTTTACTACACCATCCATGGAGGAAGAAACAAGAAATTACCATCATTACTTATGGTTGACCTATGCTAGGACTTGATCCTCCATTTGCTTGTTCCTTGGTAGGTTTCATTGGCATTTGTAATTGCCATGTAGAAACATAATTATCAATTAGATAGTTGGCTATGGATAAAATGGAATGAGTGTAAATGTTTTAATCATGTATCTAAAAATTAGATGTTCTATAACAATATTCAAATGGTTGCTTAAAGTTCGATGTTTGTCTATATCCTTTTATTTTTAAAACCCCCTTATTTATTTTCACCTGTTAATTTTTCTACTCTTTCTCTTGCATTTGTATTATCTTTAGTTGTTCTTTCTTCTACTTATTCATTATATTATCAATTTTATTTTATTTCTTCATCTCCCTCTCCATAGATCTATTGACCTTTCTCTCATATATATTTTATCCCTTACCCTTATATCTATAATCTCTTTAGTATGTCTTCTTGATCCATGTATATTTCCATGTACTCATCTCCAATGAGTATTTTAGGCTATCAAATCAACTTAATTGTAGCAACACTCTCATGAGAATATTTTTCATTCACCCTTACATTTAGAAGCTTTAGAATACATGGTAATGATTACATTTGGTTTTCTTCTAGTTGACTATAGTATGGATCTAAAATGTTTTTCATCTACCATGTTGTCATTTTCTCCTAGTAAAATTTATTTATCTTCTACACCAAAATTTATAGTTGTTGCATAGTAATGAACCACTACACTATTTGGAAGAGATGGAAGAAGGGATGAAATTGAGAGTCTCACATCCTCAAATTATCAAAGTCAAGGTTGGCACCAAGGTTTCTAGTGCTTTCCATTATATAATTATGTTTTCTTACCTAAGTACGAATGCTTAAACCTACTATATTTTGAATATTGTGGTGTATATGTATTACATGTTTACAGTCAATAGTAGTATCATGTTGTAGTTTTTCACCAATAGTAGAATCATGATGTAGCTATTCAACAATAGTATAATCATGTTGTAGTTGTTCCTCTATTGTAGAATTTTATTTTTGAAGCCTTTATGCACTCTCTTGAATATAAAACTCAATACTCCTACAAATATTAGAATAATCTCAATTATAATTGTTTAATCTACATTAACAAAATCAAATGCTCTACTTGGTTTTGTGTGATTAATAATTATTTTTGGGTTAAGTGGGAAAATGTCAATTCTTTTAAATTATCTCTTAATTTTATCTACTATGAGGTCCTTCTTGAATTTTGTACTACATAGATGGGTTAATACATATATCTATTAAGTTCTAATTGATGATTCTTTGTCATCTACTAACATCTCACTTTTAATGTAGTTCTTAAAATTATAAAGTATATTTATATCAAAGGGTTAGATCTTATGTCTTGTGTGAGATAGCAATGTAGGGAGATCAATTCCTATAACTCTTACCTCCAAAATTATGGGAAGTGTTGTTGAACATTCACAAGACAACTAAGAGGGGGGGTTGAATCAGTTGTACATTAAAACATCAAAACCCTCAATAACATTCGGATTTGTATTAAATATCCCTAAACCCTTAACAACCATTAAACCCTTATCATGCATTAACATAGCATAAACATGATAAACAACAATGTAAACACATCCAAACACATGAGAACACCAGATTTACGTGGAAAATCAAATAAGGGAAAAACCACGGTGAGGATTAGCTCACAATATAAAGTAATTACAACACTTAATACAATAGGTTCACTGTCCGAGGGCTCACTACCCAAAAGAAAGAAGGGCTCACTGTCAATGGCTCACTGCCATATTATAAAGAAGAATAAAGAAGATTTTTACAATAAGAAATCCATCTTGGAGCAATAGAAAAGATCTACCACTGCTTCACTAGAACATTCACACTTTCTTTGTAGAATATAGACACCTTCTAAGCTCATTGTGTCCAGTAGTCTTAGTCGTTAAAGCTCACACTGCACTTTACACTTTCCCACTTCACATCATAATTCGCATCACACACACTTCACACCACAATCCTTCATCAACTCAACACATATATATGTTGTTCTCAACCTTGAAAATAATCTAAAAGGTTGACAATGCACCTCAAACATGCAAATTCAAATTAGGTCTACACCAAAACATTCCTACAGTGGAGGAATGAAGGCATACCACATCACACCTTAATTTGGTCCTAAATCCATATAAACATGCCATGTAATGCTTTCACAAACACTAAAACATATCTGCAATAAGTGCTAACACCCAAGGTTGGTCAAACCTATGTTAACACCATTAAACTTTTAAGTATACACTTCCCCAAATCTAAATATGACTCGCAAACCACACACAACACTCAAACACAATTTGGAATATTCCATAAACACCTTGAAATCCAACAAATCCTTCACAACATCATACACCTGAAGAACATACTCATTTTGTACAACTAATTAACCTTCCACATACTATAACTGATGAATCCAACCCTTACGAAGCACAAAAACTTGAACTCAGACTGGAGATAGATATGAGAAATATAAGCACACTTTCAGATCCCCAAAAATAGAAACCACAACATAGAGAAATGTGGAGCAAAACCATCTCTCTTAGACAACACTACAACACGGTCCACACACTAGTGAGCACATCTTCTTATGTCGAACAATCTAAAACCCAAAACTCTGGATATAACACCTCTAAACACCTTGGAATAATGTATCTAAACTTCACAAGAAGATCTTAAACCATGAGGAAATGCAGAGAAAAATACTAAACACTAATCTGCCACACTAAACACTCTTTACCATATTGTTTCCTCTTTTATTCAAATTTTCTCAAAATAACTTGGAAACCAAACACCGAAAATATCATCTCAACATCTGCAACACTTTCTCAACCACACAAGAGGTTGAACATCCACAAGCATATGCTCATCAAAGCAACACTAGAGGTTGACATTAGTGATGCTACTAATGACAATATAATGCAACCAATCAAAGCATCTCCATAGGTTGGCATCAATGCAACAACAAATATTTATTGACATCAATGACAACACATACTTCCAACAAGTTCCACATAGATTCCATGACCATCAAAGATGAGAAATGTCTCTTCGTAGGTAAAAATATATTGGGTACATATCTTGCAATTGATGCAAGAAATTGACAAATAATTTATTGGTTATCTATAAATGAGGTTGGTGTTCCATACATGTCTCTAGCTCATAAGCTATAATGTAATTTTTCACCTATCTTTGACGTTTGAAAAGGTTTAACCTAGGGATGATTTGAACTACAGTATTAACACATGGAAATATAGTGATCCATTCTCTAATTTTTTATATAATATAAAACACACTTTTTGAACCCTTTCTATCTATTACCCTCATACAACAATTTATTTGAGATTGAACACTAGTCTTGTCATGATTCTAAATTTGGTATGGCCAATATTGTTTTTCCTTGTAAATTGTAGCCAAGTTTTCATAAAATATAGTCATGTAGATCTATCTCTATATATACTTTATACCGTTCTTAGTGCCAACCAAAGATGCCTTCTTTTAACCTCCATCCACCATGACTTCTTAGAAGTCTCTTCTTAAAAAAAATTATCCTAGTCTCATAAATGAGAGAAACATGTGTTTTTAACTATATATTTTCAAGACTATATCTTATATTTCAATGTCTTGACACCATTATATAATCTCCAATTCTTCTTCATTAGATAATATGATGGGTGAATCTCTCTTTGTTATAGTTGTGAGACCTTCAAACCAATATAAAAGTGTTATTGTAAGAATAGCCCACTTCTTTGAAATAGCTCAAGTAGAGTAGTCATTATTCTCAACATATTTGATTACATGGTCCATGTTTTTTTTCCATATTATGCTAGGGGAAAAATTCTTAGAGGTAGGAGAAAATCTAATCACCTATACATATTATATCTTATTTGGTGGATATTTACTAGTGCCTTCATTTTTCACATTACAATGAAGCTTTAACCATATTTTGTGCTTTGACAAATGCCTCTCTATAAACTCAATTCTTCGTGGAAGATTTCATGGTGAAATATAAGGAATTCATAGATAATATGAAATAGATTGTATGAGTAAAATAAACACAAGACAATATGGTGATTTATATTTGACATTTGAAAAGGGATAACCTAGGGATTCAATTTGACCTACACATTAGCACAAGGTAATATATTGATCTATTATCTAATTGTTGATATAATATATAACACACTTCTTGAACTCTTTATATCTATTACCCTCATACCACAATTTCTTTGAGATTGAAAATTAGTCTTATCATAATTATAAATTTGGGGTGGCCAATATTATTTTTCCTTGTAAATTATAGAATTTTTTTCATAAACTATAGCCATATAGATCTATCTTGATCAATGATTTCTATAATTCTTAGTGCCAAACCAAGATGATTTTTTAACCTCCATCCACCATGAATTCTCATGAATTCCCTTCTTAAAATGATTTATCCTAGTCTTAAAAATGTGAGCAATGTGTGTTTTCAATTATAATATATTTTCAAAACCATATACTAGAATTTTCATGTCTTGATACCATTACATAATCTCCAATTATTCTTCATTAGATAATATGATGGGTGACTATTTCTTTGTTGTAGTTGTGAGACCTTAAAAGTAATATAAAAGGGTTATTGTAGGAATACCCCACTTCTTAAAAATATCTCAAGTAGAGTAGACACTATTCTCAACATATTTGATTGCATGGTCCACATCTTTTTTTCCACACTATGCTAGGGGAAACATTCTTAGATATAGTATGTAACATGCCCATTGTTCTACACAAAAAAAATCATATTTTTTAACCTCATGTGAATAAAACTATGATGCAAAACACATAGAAATATTTTTTTTCTTTTCAACATAAAGAAAATATGCACAATGATATAACATCTTTCTCATTTCATTTCAATGATATATTACAATCTTTCCAAAGAAAGGATTTCATAAAACATAATTCTATGAAAACATATTACTTTCACAATCTTCCATAGAAATGGATACTAGATTACATACAAAGATCATCTAAGCTCGTTTGGAAAATAGAAACATAAATGGTCCAGGTATCTCCCTATCAAATCTTGGCTCACCAACTGCTGAGGCAAAGCATCACTCAAGCGTTTTTCCGTGAACCACGGACTTACTGTGGTCCCCCACACATCTACCGAATAGATAAGATGGCCCTACCCTTCAACGAAGAGATTAGTTTGGTAACCCAAAATACTAGCCTTCTCTGAGCTTGGTATCATATCCTACATGACTAGAACTTTTCGTACAGTGGCTACAATTTACATATATAGAACCCTGAACTAGCATGCTTAAAAGGAACACAGTGAACAGATAGTGTAAATAGTAGAAAATTACACTACTTTGGCCAAAGAATTCATCACCTAGTACTTTGAGTGAGAGTCAACTATTTTACACACCTACCTAGCTCGATTTATTTTTAACCATTCATATTATATTCCTAGGCAATTCCCTCCATTGGGTTAAACCTAACCCTGGGAACAACCT
The DNA here is from genome assembly GCA_007258455.2 of Sequoia sempervirens. NCBI lineage: Eukaryota > Viridiplantae > Streptophyta > Pinopsida > Cupressales > Cupressaceae > Sequoia > Sequoia sempervirens. The sequence continues at coordinate 7,653 of VDFB02080860.1, read as the reverse complement.
AACTCACACACATAAGCTATCCCCTCTAGTGGATTATCTAAACCCACGAATAACCTAAGACCCTTACATGTTCACCATGGAAATTTACTAAGTAATTCACACACATAAGTTATCTCCTCCCATGGATTATCTAACCCCAGGAATAACCTATGACCTTTTCATAATTTAGACTTCACAATGATTCCATAAGCTAATCATTTCATACAATCTTTTATAATATATCTATATCTATATAAGCTTTTACTCACTATAGCATATAGCCAAATACTCAAACACCCATTCTATAATATGTGATCATAATCTTTCCTAATAGTGGAATTCATGATCAACTAGCCTCAACAAGCAATCTTTCGTTCTTTCCTAAGAAATGTATAACAAATAACTAAACTCACTTTTAAAACAACCTTTTCCAAACAACCTATAAAATCAGGGAATCTTTCAAACATAATAAATAAGGATTAGAAACTAGCATGCATGTAATATACAAGCTCCAATTGATGAATTCTGGTGCTAAGCTCAACCTCCTTGTAAATAGTTTGCAAATCCTTTTATGATAGCCTTCTCTATCCTCTAGCTTCTGTTGATAATTCTCTCTTAAAGACTCACCAATCTTTCACAAAACCTCACAAACACTATCTCAGAAATGTAGCAGAATAACTCACATGAAATTCAGAAAATAAGAATGCAGTTATGCGTCCCCTCTAGTTGAAGAATGTTCTCCTATTTATACAGAAATTTGAGCACACTAAGGCTATAATCAAGCTCTCAAACTTGCCACTACTCACACACAAAGGTTCAAGTCAGCTAAGGTGGCAAATTAAAAATAGTGACTAATTGCATGGCAAAGGCTATGCAGGTGACAATTTGCACCGCATAGATGCATGGCATGGATGCGGCTGCCTCGTTTTTCTCAGCCCAACGATTTTACGGCCTTTGTCCTTCTTCCTTTCTCATTCGTATTTTATTGCAACCTCCTGTCCTTCATAAATTCTACACATTATGCGCCATCCGTATTTAATGGTAACTGCGCCCATTTTTATTCCCTTTACTCTCTTGTTTCCTGCCTTATGTTTTTTTTTTATCCTCTTTAAATTTCATTTTTAACATTATTGTTTTTATATTAAATTTGATTCATTAATAATTGAAGATTTAGTTAATGTTAATTTTTTTTATAATAGTTGTTTTATTTAAATAATTATTTTTTTAATAATGTTTAGATTTTATTTTGTATATAAAAACTAAAGAAAAATTAATATAGAATGTATAAATATTTTAAGCATTTTATTTATTATATATAATACATAAATTTTAATCTTTTAAATTATTTTATTTTATTTAAAGAATATTTTTATTTATTTAATCCTAACCCTAACCCTAATAATAACCTTAATTGAACCCTACATCTTACTATAATTGGACCCTAAACTTAACACTAATTGAAATTTAACCCTAACCCTAATCGTATTTGTACCCTGGCCCTAATTTAACCCCTACCTTATTAAAACCCTAACCCTAACAATAATGTTAATTTAATCCTATAGCTAATCCTAATTGAACCCTCACTATAACTAAATCTTAATCTTAACCCTAACCCTAATGCTAATTTAATGCTAATAGAATCATAGTCCTAATTAAGTTCCCATTATATAATTTTTATAACATGAAAAATAAACTCCATACATAACCCTGTCCTTTATCAATTTTATTATATGTAACCCTAATCAAAACCTAACACTAATTGAACCTTAATTAAAACCTAACCCTAATCCTAAGTGAACCCTATTCCTAACCCGAAATGAAACCTTTAACCTTAACCAACATTTGTGTTAGGGTTAGAATCAACATTTGTAAGTATATTTAATTATAAGTATATTTATTTATCATTAAATTCACAGTAATATTTAAATTAAGTATATCGAATTTAAAAACTATATTTTAATAAGTATAATAACTAGTATAACTTATATATATATATATATATATTAGTTATTAAATAATAAGTATACTAACTATTAATATACTATATATATTAATTAATATTTAATATAATTTATTTATTAATTATAGTAATTTTATATTTGTATTTAATAATTTTAATCTAAACTATAATATATAATAAATATAATAATAATAACATTTTAAAGATTTAATTTACATTATATAAAATATTAAAAAATAATTTATATTTTATCTTAGTTTTAACATTTACCTAAGAATTAAAACTAAAACAAGTAAATAAAATAAAATAAATAAATAATAGTTCTTTATTTTTTATATACAAAATGAAATTTAAACATTATTAAAAAAATAATTATTTAAATAAAACAACTATTATAAAAAAAATTAACATTAATTAAATCTTCAATTATTAATGAATCAAATTTAATATAAAAACAATAATGTTAAAAATGAAATTTAAAGAGGATAAAAAAAAAACGTAAGGCAGGAAACAAGAGAGTAAAGGGAATAAAAATGGGCGCAGTTACCATTAAATACGGATGGCAGGCAGAATGTACAGAATTTACGAAGAGGTTGCTTAGAGGTTGCACGTAAAATACAGTGGGCGAAAGAAATGAGGAAGGAACGAGGCAGCCGCATCCATGCCCATGCATCTATGCACGGTGCAAATTGTCACCTGCATAGCCTTTGCCCTAATTGCATATACTCAACCAGTCGATGTATTCACATGACAACAAAATGATTAACTCAGAAATGCAAGGTAAATGTTTCTACATATCGACCTTTCCCAGCCAGGTTCTCATCACACACTAAGGATTTGACTTCTTACGTGGCTCTGGGTCCCACTCTTACACTGTTCGGTTGGATTCTCGTCTTTCGTTTCCCATTTTGTTTTCGCACCCTCTCACTTCCTGACAATATACCGCAACTTCCACCAAATCTACCTGCCACACTCATCGATTATGAAACCAAGAAGTTAAGTTTGAGTTGAAAATTTGAATCGCCTCTCCGCCAAGCAGCAAACAGAGTAGGCCTATTTCTAGTGCAGGATATTCCTTCCAAAACAGAAAGCTGGTTTGATGTCTTTTTTTCCCTGCTGCTACTTCTTACTTCTTATGGAAGCCTAGCTTGTTGCTGCTTCTTGTGTTTTTTTTTTCTTCCATCTATAGAGCATGTAGACGGTTAAGTTGGAAATCCTGTGGTAGACATGTATGCAAAATGCGAAAGCATAGACAGGGCACGTAAACTGTTTGAGTGGATGCCTCAAATAAATGCAGTCTCATGGAATGATATATGCAAAATGCATTTGTTGAGAAGGATTTAGAAACTTTCGACTAAATGAAATTGGCAGTTGTAAAGCCAGACTCCGCCACCTTTGCCAGCATTCCTTGCGCCTCTGCCAAAATGGGAGCTTTGGAACAGGGCATGGACATCCATCGCAGGACAATGGATAGCGGGATTTTGTCAGATATTGTAGTCGCAACTACCCTGGTAGACATGTATGCAAAAAATTTGGAATCATAGACAAGGCACGAGAACTGTTTGACAGAATGCCTCAAAGAAATATTTTCTCATGGAATGCCCTGGTTGCAGGACATTAGAAAAATGTATTTGTTGAAAAGGCTTTAGAAACTTTCAACCAAATATGATTGGCTGGTTTAAAGCCGAACTCTACAACCTTTGCCAGCATCCTCCCAACTTGTACCTAATGGGAGCTTTGGAACTGCTCTGGTAGACGTGTATGCAAAATGTAGCTATATATTCATAAAACCTACACATTCAACTTTTGGAGTAATTTCGATACCATAATTGTAGTTATAATTCATCACATAAATTAGTAAAGTGTATATGAGATTACAATTCATCATACAAATTAGCGAAGAGTATATGAGATTACAATTCATCATACAAATTAATGAAGAGTATATGAGATTAGGAGAGTTGAGGAAGGTTTAGATGAGGTATATGTTTAGGTTGAAATTGGTGAAATAATATTGTGGATATGCTTTATGTGTGTGTGATTAGTGATGTTATTAAATCGTGATGATATATGTTCAAGCTAGAGTTCTCAATGTGGTTGTTGTGTGAATATGTCATTCTATGTTTGTGAATTCATGGGTTTCAAGTCTATGTTGGAATCATCGTGTATGAGTTTGATCTATTGTAGCACAATATGCATTTGATCTAACAACAAGGAAGACTCTATGGACTAAATTGTTGATCATCCTTCAGGCCTCAATGGAGTTGTATAGTCACCAATTTATAGAGACAATAGCTCCATGGTCATTCATGCATAAAGTAACATAGTGGTCATTTTGGTGAATCAAAGATCCAATGATGGTCATCTAGTATAGGTGGGATATTTTATATCTCTATTACAAGTTGAATAGCATGTCTTTCCATAGTGAGGTGTTGCCTTTGATTATCAAGGTATTCTCAGGATGATTGCTATGTTAGTTTAAAGTTGGATAATGTTGATTTGGTATAGCAAGATGTTACATTGTAATCAAGATATTTCCTTGTTAATATGTGTTAGGGCTCATGGTGTGGTTGTAGCCCCCCAAATTATGTTGAATGTAATTGTGACTCAAATGTTTAGAGACATGTTTGTGTATATACGTATGCATGTGTGTGCATGTGTTGATTGGTCAATATAGTGATATTGAGTTCTAGATTGGCTAATGGGTGGATGTCATATTTTTCCTAGATTGGTTAAGTGGTGAATTTCATAGTTATCTTGGATTGGTTCTAGAAATTAGCTACGAAATTGCTTAGATTCTAGAACCACTATACCAATCAAATGGGTTGAAGACCTCTAAAAGGCCACACACCTCAGTAACATCCTTATGAAGTTGAATTGATCATTGTAATGATGTATAGGAGGAAAAGTAGGCATGATACTTGGATTGACATCCAAGCAAAGTACTCTACACTCTAATAGTAAATTGGTAACACGTGTTCCTACATTAGATGAATCAATGAATAGCTTTTGTTACAATAAAGATGAATGCATATTATCTCTAAATTCATGAATCTAACTACAATTATATTTGACTATTGTAATGAAATTTGTGATATTTGTTCACCCAATATGTTTATAAGAGAAAGGGGTAGATTTGATTAAGGACTCCATCAAAGATGTGTAGTAGGAAGCATTAAGGACTGTTGGGTGAAAGTTGACAATCATCAAATTATTGGTTAAGGATCAAGAGGCCTGTTATTAAAAAAATTTCTTAAGGAATTAAGTTGTACAGTCTAGAGAATTGTAAAGGATATGTTAATAGTTAAATATTATAATACTTTGTGTAAACTAGTTGTGTAAAATTTGGCCCATCACCTCAAAGATAGAGTTAGTTTTTGAATACCATGATTCTATTGTGTGATATAAATTACTTAAGGCTTGTATGAACTTCCTAGAAGGCTTAATTACTACAAGTTCATTTTTATTGGGATATTATAGTGTTTTATTGTCATTTGCTAAAGTTAATTATGAAACCTTTAAGGATTAATACCTTCCTATTTAAGTAAATTACTTTATATTATTATTTGAGTTTTAATTTATAAGACATGTGACATGATTCTATAATGTTAGATAGTTAGTGAACCTAGCTACTTAAGTGTACTTGACCTAGAGGGAATGATCTAGACAATTGGAGCCATGGATGGTTAGAGGCTAACGTGCAGTATTTATGTAATTCCTAAATTTGGTAAGTAATTCTCTTATGTCATAAATCGAGCATATACCCTAGATATAAGTCAAGTCTTATAGATGGTCAAGATTTGTTAAGAGATAATTGTATAAACCCTATGGATAAATCATAAAAGGAAGTATTACCATAACTCTTTGAGGAAAATTCTTATATCCTAGACTGAATCCATTATCCTATGGCTCTTTGCAAGATTCAATGATCTAAAGTTTAAATAATTTAAGTATTGAAGATGTTTTCTTGAATTAATAATAATAAGTCTTTGAGTCCCTTCGTGATAATTTCTCTATCAATCATGTACTTCAAGATTAGATTCCTTTGTAATATTGAAGCCTAATTTTGTTTCCAAGTATTAATAACTCCTAACCATCAATTCCTCAAGAAAATTGTTGACTATGGATGTCTTAGAGTCAATCTCTAATGGACACATTTCCACAAGAGTTAAACATGCACTTATGCCTATCCTCTAAGTGGCAATCAGAATGTTGCTCCTATAAAAAAAAAATTGTAGTTATGTTAACATTAAAAGGATCCTCACATCCACTAGGAGTTTTCATGTGGAGATTATTAGTGGCACTAAATGAAGTGATACAAAAAATAGGATTCACTATAATAATGTGCACCATATTAGACTTACATGAGGTCCAGCAAGGTTTTATTTCTATTTTCAAGAAATTTTTATTAACTTTTTTATTCTTTATTTGAGTTTTTGGCAATCTAGAATATCATGTTGGATTTTAAAAATTAGATGCATAGAGTGCAATGGAGATCACTACTAATATTCATTGTTGGGGTATCTATCAGACTTATTTTATGATAACTTGGATGTTTAAGTAAAATTTTATAAAAACTAAAAATGTATGAAATGAAAAATTGAAGTAGGAGGTAGAGAAAGAGAAAATAAAAGGTGAAGAAAATTCCAAATTAAATGGAAAGATGCTTGAACTGTAGGAAATAGGAGAGGATGATTCACAATTATAGTTGTTATTTTGTATAATTTTTTTGTTTGGATTAATTGTATTATCTTTTACCTATGTTAGGTTAACTATTTAATTGCATATTATAGATTAATCAAGTATTATCTTTTATCTATGTTAGGTAATTGGTAAAGAAGAAATATTTAAATTTTATGAAATTCATTGGAAACTATAATATCATCTAAATTCTCAAGAGCATTGCACTCATATCCTAGAGAAATTGTTCAAAATTTAACATGTGATTTTATGTCAGTAAGAAGAACCAAAATGCGATAGAAAATTTGGTAATCCGATGAAGGAAAATGGAAAAAGTTGATGTTAAAATGATCCCTAAATATGATATGGGAATGGTCACTAAAGAATGCCTAAAACAAAATGTGAAATTGTAAGGGTATGTAATTTTTGATGTAATAAAGGGTTTATCATATATTAGCTCTAGTTGATGAATTAAGTGTTATTTCTATCTCTTTTATTGTCCTATCAACATACCTTAGGAAAATTATTTATTTTTTCACTGACGAAGGCCAGATATTTAATGGAGGGTGTGGTGTAGCAAGCTCCTCCTCGTGACCAGTATAAAGTTAACTTTGATGGTGTTGCTAAAGGAAATCTGGGTCTTTCTAGTTGTGGGGAGTGTTACGTGATTCTCATGGTAGGCTAGTTTCTACGGTGGCGCTCCCTTTGAGAACCTAGACAAACCACTTTGTAGAAGCTTCTATAACCTATCATGGCCTGAAGCTCACTCAAGAGAAGGGTGTTAGAAAAAGTTGGTTGGAAATAGATTCTTTAAATATTGTCAATTGTCTTAAGAGGGTGCATCCTTGTTCTTGGTCAATTGAGCATATTATTGAGGATGCTATTTTCATATTGAACTCTTTTGAAGAATTTTATGTATCCCATGTTTATCATGAAGCTAATTACTTAGCTAATTGCCTTGCCAATTTAGGGGTGTCCTCTACTAATCGTTGGGACTCTCAAGATATCACCCCTATTGAGATTCAAAATCTTGT
>VDFB02080859.1:0-29594 GCA_007258455.2 Sequoia sempervirens | reverse complement strand
CATATCAATCACCTAATAACATCATGTCCTAGGATGAATCCTTCCTACAAGGGGCATTTTTTATCAGAAAGAACACCGTGGATAAATGAAATGATGTGCCACCATCCACTAACATGTCCTAGGATGTATCCTTCCTACAATGGGCATTATCTTTTGGCAATAAGTTTTGGTTCTTATCCTTAAAAAACACATTCCCTTTTGGTTAGCGGTATTGAAGAACATCAACTTGTTTGTGTGCTTTATCTTTTTCTTTTGACTTATCTTATTGCGCTCAGTCGAAGGACCTCTTGATGATATCCAAATGAAGGATTTAGAGAGATAGGAATGGGGCAACGATCATTATTCTTTTGTCTGCTATGCTTGTTGGATGTTCTTGTAAAATAACTTGGCGAATACTTGCTTTGTTAGATATGTATGGAGGATGTTTCAGATAACTTGTTGACTATTGCATTGATTGGTTATACCTTTCCGTGTTTTGGTCTGAGATGTTTGAGACTTCTAAAGTGCATCCTAGCAAGGTTTCTGTATGTCAGGTGTGATCAAGAATACTCCTATCTATTTTTCAAAGTCAAAGTCCATCACACTAAGTACAACGCCATCCTAGTCCTTCATACCTTGATGCATCGTACTTAGGTGTGTTATCAAATATAAAGTAAGTGACCCTTTGAAAATCCCAATCCTTGATAAGCAAATCATCCATTTCTCATCATCATCTCTCATTATGTTGGCTTGTTGGATCCTCTTTTCATCATCTCATTTCCGCACTAACATCATAGCATGAATAGTTAATCAGCATCACCAATACATCCATCATGCATCCACCATGCATCCATCTTGCATCCATAAATCATCAGTATTCTGCATATCATCTCACATTGCATAACCATCATCATAATATAGATCTGTTAGTATAAGCATTCACATAAATCACATTTACATAATCATAGCACATCACATCATCCATCTCATCACATCATATCATCATTTAAGTTGTTTAGGATAATATAGATATGTTATTCTAAGCATCTTAAAATCATCTCATTTGCATCGTCATCCATAACCATCCATTTTGAACCTCTTTATCGCGAGATCAACCCTCAAATCGAATATTTTCACTCAATCTCTTGAGGGGGCAATGTACCAGTGTACTTCTTTCTACTGGGGCATCTGAAAATTAGAATTTTTTTGATTTTGATCGCGGCAAGTTATTCTTTGAACCAACACAACAATTACATTGCTTCAAAGAGGGGAAAAATGTAGACATGCAAAATTAACATTATGCATTCGATCAGATTCAGTCAAATTAGGTCTCACATTAGGCCCATTCATCACTTTCATCCATTCATTAAATAATCTTATTTCCTAAGGTTATTTATCAAATAAACATTATCATTCAACCTTCATCTTGCATCATCTATTTAATTAAATAAATCAGAACTTTATTTAAATCAAATCCAAAATCATATTCCATCATTTTCTGATTTAAATAAATCAAATATCAAAGTCCTAAAAGTCAAACTCACCTAATGAGCATTAAACTAACATAATAATAATCTATTTAATCTAATCATGATTAAAAGCTAATCTCACCCACTTGCACATGAAATTGGATTTAATTGATTTATCAAAATCTTTATTTTCAACTTGGCATAAAGGGAGAATATTCTCCAAGTTTGAATCTCCCCCCAAGTGGACATGTACACCCAACAGAGCATTTATGAGGCCTTACATATCTCTTACATGTCCCCTTCCAAAGGTCAAACTCAACATTCATTGCACAAATTCAAATTCAAACTCTCCCTCTCATGGGCACTCTTCCCAAATCTTGCACAATCATTGACCACTCACCACTTGACAAGTTTCTTTTTCTCATTGGAGGATCTTTAGTCCCACATTCACCATCTTGGCCAATCTCTCATCAAGAAAATCTATAAAAGAGGGCCTTCATTCTCATTCATGGATCCACAAAAAATTATGCAAGGTTACTCTCTTGGTTTGAGAAATAATCTTGTTCTTCATCTCAACTGCACTTCATCATTTAGCTATTGATCAAGGGTTGGGAAAGGGTCACTAGCACATGTGACACCAATCCACTATGGAATAGGTAATTTGTTGAGTGTTTTCATTATGCTTGTGGTTTTTCTTTTATCTTTTGTTGCATTTTGGAACATTTGCAAGGTATTTCATAGGATCATGCTTGAGGAATTTGTGATTTACTAACCTTGTATGAAGCTTAGTCTTTTACAGATTTCAAAAGTATGCACCACAACTACCTTTGACAAGGGATATCCAGTATCTTCCCTGTCCGCATATTTTTCATGTCCTTTTTCTACATCATCCTCTAATCCAATATCCATGTCTTCCTATCCTAATCCACCATTCCAATACTCTTATTATAATCCCTCATCCATGTCACACTATCGTAATCCTCCATACCAATCAACCTATCCTAATCCTACATCCACACCTTTTTATCTTAATCATACACCCCCATCAACTCACCCTAATCCACCATCCACACCTCTCTATCCTAAACCACCATCCACGTCTTCCCATCTTTATCCACCATCCCCATACCCTTACTATAATATACCACCCACATCCTTTTGTCCTAATCCACCATCCATATCCTCTCTCCTATTTCATTATTCCAATATCCCTACCTTAACCCTCCATCTAATCCTAATCCTCCATCTACTCCTAGTCTTACATCCAATCCCATTCCCCCATCTAATCCCAATCCTCTAGCAATCCCCAATCCTTCATCCACTCCTACCTCGCCATCTCAACCTAGAATATGCAAGTTTCTCACTCCAAAAGTTCTCCAAGGGCTTATGACAAAGAAGACACCCCTAACTCCACCATAACTCCACCACTTGAAGTTTTGGAACCATGCCATCCCAATCTATAATCCATGGTCACTAATGATGAGACCCCTCTCCAGCCCATGCCTATCATTGATTCTACCACCCTAACACCACTCAAATAGTCGAAACCATCACATCCTTTGAATCCACTAAGCCCCCATCTCCTACTCTGAGATCTACTGAGCCCATCAAAGATAACCAAATCCAATCCACTCCTTCCACTCCTAATATCACCACAATCCCTCCTCTTGAACTTCATGAATCCTCCATCCTTCCACCTCACCCACTTGAAGAGTCCCTCCAAGACTCCATTATCATGCCTCTCGCATACGATGAGTGATGCCAAGAGCTTGATCCAAAGCATACCATATCCCCTCCTCCACATCAAGATCCTGTAATCCCATCTAGCCCATCTCAAGATCATAGTCCCCCATCCATTCCATCCCATGATCTCCTTGATTCCACCACTCCATCTCATGAGCCCTTATCTACGTCCCCATCACATGAGCCCTCATCACCTACTGCCACAAATCTAGATCCTATCATACCTCCTAATCCCTCTCTTGATACTTTACCACTCATTCCTCCCAATCAGGAAGAAGCTGCTACCCCCTCATCTCCATCTCATGATCCTCCACCATCACCTAACCATACTATTCCCACACCACTTTTATATCCCCTTGGTACTCTCACATTCTTCCATGGTGGTCCCCTTGTAGAAGAAAAACAAAGCTTATATACCACCCATCATCCTCCACCTAATAATGGACTCGCATAATTCTTCTAGAATAACAAAAATACTGTAATGGATCAAATGCTTAAGAACATGAATTATCAAGGAAAAGGTTTAGGCCTTCAAGAGAAAGGTATTTTAGAGCCCATCCAAGTCAACAAACATGATTACACATGTGGTCTTGGTTATACTTCTCAAGACTTACAATCCAAAAATGTTGGTACAACCTCTACTCATCCTCGATGAGCCTTTTCCAAAAGAAATACAGGCTCTTCCCTTCCCTCCACCAAATCATTCACTGCCATCCCCCCTCCTCCATCATACCACCTAAAAACAACCATCCATATTCCTCCTTCATCTGCTCCATCCTTTTTGGGTCCTTACATCCCTCCATCCACCATCTCCCATCCTCCATCTACTCCATCCATGTCTCCTCTAGGTCCTACGCCTATTTTGGGCCCTTATATCCCAAAATCACCTCCTCCATCTCATCCTATCCATGTCACCCATCATAAACATCCCACTCTTATGTCCCCTAATCAGGATCAACAAAGGCACATACCTACACATTCTCCATCCACATCTCACCATCTTACCTTTGTCACTCCACATCATCCATCTCCTCACACCCATTCCATTGCTACTAAAAGAACTTTGGATGTTAAAGAAAAAATGCATGAATCTAAACATCCACATGAATCGAAAGCTCCTCATGTCCCCTCTAAAAGACATGATGAAAATAAGAAAAAACCAATCCACAATCAAATCCGAAATTGATGCAGAGTCAAAGGAAGACAAAAAAATTTCCCAACTTCAATAACCAAAACTTAATTCACATATGAGATCAGAGTTCCAAAATTTAGTAGATCCATCAAACATCATTATCCAACTGAGTTTAGAAGTGTAATCTTCAATTGCATGTAACAAGGATTCAAAACTTCATTAATGCACTTCCAAAGCATTTGATTCATTCAAGAACAAATAAGTCATATCCAATAGATTTGAATCTATCATGGACACAAAATAGTCCTAACACTCACCAAGAATCCTAAAGCCAACAACACAAATCATTAGCATCACTCTGCCCCGCCATATCCCTTAGTTCTTTAAGACTTCCTAAAGATGATTGCAAATACTTTTCCCTTAAAGGAAAATCAATAACTATCCATTCAAAAACACAAGTCCCTTCATGTATCCAATCTGGAAGCTTCAAAAGACATGTGGATTTCCCCTTTGTAGAAATATTTTATGATTTTTTGACTTTTACAAACAAACAATTGAATACTCTACCTTTTAAGACTATGATAACCTTGCCTACACAAGATAGTCTGAATGAAAAAGGAGTTTACATTTGTTTTTCCACTAATTTTTGAAGGTAATGACTCTTAGGACTTCCTTATAGCTTTATAAATCACTGTCTCTTGAAGAGAAATGCATTTTCAATCATCAAAACACATAATGAAGTCTGCACATTGTCTTTTTCCCAAATTTTGGTGAAAACATAGACCTAGGGCCTCCTTGTAATCACTCAAGACCATAAGCTAAGGCTCCAAAAATTTGAATTTTGGTAGATAGCTTGAAAAAAAACCTTCACGCAAATTTTTAGATGATTTCACTATACAAATAAAGAGAAACATAATTTCTTTTGTCCATTGTTACCCTAGCAAGGGTTTTTGAGCAGTTTTGAGAAAAATGAATATATCTTCCAAAAATATTAACTAAAATTCATGAAACAAGATTCAATGGGAAGGTGATTGAAAATATCAACTTCCAAGAACATTCTTACTCATTTTCAAGTCCGTACAGGCTACACACAAGCCTGAAAACAATGTATTTTCTAGAAAATGTGCAGAAAAAAAGAGTTTTTCATTATTTCCTTCAAGGATTCAACCACCAACAAGTAAAAAAGGAGTTAAAAGGCCTTTTTAAAGGAATTTACACCATATAGAATTATTTTCCAACTATTTTTCAACTTTCTATTATTGATTAGACTCTAATGACCCATTAACTACTAATTTATGCAACTTTTTACACTTTGATTTCAATAATTGTTGACATTTTTACATTTTTTTGCAAATGACTTCTACAAATAGAAAAATGGAATCATTTACAAAATAGAATCATGGTGAAGGTGCTCCTACACCAAAAATACAAATCAAACCCACCGGCCACAAAGGCCCACCAAAACAAAAATCAAAACCATGTGGATCCCAAAGAAAAAAGATGCAATGCCTTCAAATGAAAAATTTGTAACAACATCCAAAGTTGATGATAGAAAAGCTAATCATACACCCCTTTCATCTCCTAAATCTGTTTTGGGCCCTTATGTCCCAAAATTCACTATCACATCTCCTCCATTATCCCCACATTCTCCATCCATTAATCCTCCTATCATTTCACATCCATCACGCTATATGTCGATCTTGGTCCTGAACTCATCGTCCCATCACACACCTATCCCATCATTCCATCCATACACTTTCCAGCATCCCATCCATTATCCTCCATATCCCCCCCACCCAATCCCTTTAATCCATTCTCTTGTATAATCCATTCATCGTAATAGGGTTGTACCAACCTCAAATAGTCATCTCAAACATGGGCTCTTCATACCTTGTATGGAACTTGATGCTTGAATATTTCATCCTTATCCCTATCGCATGTCTTCTCAATCTACTTATTCACATCTCTATCCTTGTCCATCTACATCCACCTTCTATCCAAAAATACACAAAAGTCAAAAAAGTCAAAAAAATAAATCAAAAAAGTAAAAAATTCTTAAAAAGTCAAAAAAGTCAAAAAATTAATAAAAAATCCAACATAGTAAAAAAAAAGAAAGAGAGATAATTCATCTAATGGTGAAAACTTGGCAAACAAGTTCCTTGGATAAGTAACATGATGAAAACCTAGCAAGCAGGTGTCATGTGTAAATCCCCATCCATCCCTTTCCACACTTGGGGGTAGCTTCCTGATATGCATTCCCTCCATCCGCTATGCACCCATCTTGCTGCTATACATCCTCTTCATTCATCCCCTCCATGCCACCTATCTTTTGCATCCTACCATCCTATCCCATTTATCCCCCATCCCTCCATCCTTCTTGTGATCTTGATCAAAATAGGGGCACCTATCTATGCATGCTTTGGACACCTCTTGGTATACATTCCCTTCATCCATGATCTATCGTATTCCTTAGTCACCCATCCTATCATCCTCTAGTTATCTCCTTTATCTTCCCATCCACTCATCTTGCATCCCTCCTGCCTCATGACACACAACATATTTAGAGTGGGGGAACTTATCTCCCTTTGTGACATAGTCCTTGAAGAAATTGAATCCATCATAAAAATCCCTTCCATCTCCTAATCCTTATCTTCCTATTTGTCTATCATGACATCATTATCATCCTATCCATCATAACAATTCTTTCCATCTCCTCATCCTTATCGCTTTATTCATCCATCATAGAATCCCTTTCATCTCCCCATCCTACTTTTCATATCCAACCATCTTTCTCTTCTTGTCCCTTCATCCCTATCCTCATCCCATCTTGTAATCCCTTGTCATTGGTATCTAGCTATAGTCCACTCCCCATGCAATCCAATGACATATATCTTATCACCATCACCTCTGCTTCTTTTGCATAGCTTTTCAATCTCCTATCCTTTGTCATCATTCATCTCTCCATCATATCATCATCCCAATTCATCTTTTGATGATTTGGATAACCACCATCCCTCCCTAAACTTTGTGTGATCACCATCATCCTATCTTATCCACTAGGTCTATGTTGTCTCATCATATCGATCCCATTTTTTTTATCCCCTTATCATGGTTATTGCATCATCCTTTATCCATCATTTCTCTTTGGCTTTTGTCAAACTATGTTTCCCTTGCACTTTCATGTAGGCAAGGTCAATCATTTGATCCACCCCTGAGGCTCCTTTATCATCTATCATCAGGCTTTCATGTAGGCAAGGCGAATCTTTGATCGGCCCCTGACACCCTAGGTCACTAGGATGTCTTAGTCTTCTATCTCGTGTCTTGTCTCCCTTATGTCATGTCATCAAGCTATGCCCTTATCTAGCTAGTTCTTAACAAACAAGATCCACTTGTATCATCAGATCCAATCAGTTTCGAATATCCTACGTTATATTGATCTTTTAGTTTAGTATCCATCATTGGTCTCAACAAGATGCATCCTTCCTAATAGACCTCATCAATCCCATCCATCCCCTTGACCCTATGGCAAAGGAAATTTTAAATTGACTATGATCTTTTGGTGCTTTTGGATTTTTTTAATCATTCGAGCTCCCTATCATCACTTGTCAAGGTCGCCTTGATCCATCATATCATGGTGTGCTTTGAATAGTCAACATAGGGGTGTATCTTGGTCTTTTTCTTTTTGTTGTTGTGTTCCTGGTTGTCCCATGTAGTACCCACCAAGATTCATGAGGTCTTGTGTTATGTTGGAGCATCCTTTTGTGCTTGTGGTTATCCCAATGTATGGCCTAACCAAGGTCTTCATGACTTTGGTGCATTAGGATATCCTTCTTGTATGTTGTGTTTGTTTTATGTATTAGACATGAATAGGCCTTGGCTCTTCATACCCGGGCATCTTGTGTCTTATGCTATAGCAAAAATCAATGCTCTAAAAATGGAAAATTGCACTAGGATTGCATTTCATCTCACATTCCATCCTCTCATCTATCAAACATTGACCCATCCATTCATCCTTCATCAATCCCCCTCCCCTACCCATCCAATCTCTTATCATCATCTCTTTGCATCTTGCCCTCCATCATTTTTATTCATTTCATCCCTTTCACATCTCAATCCAATCCTCCTCCATTCAATCTTGCACAAATCATTGAATCACATCCTTGGTCTCGTCCCCAGCCTTGCTACAAGCCTTGATCCAATCATCATCATCATCATCATTAGGATGTATCATTCCCTATCCTTTGGTGTTGTTTCGGGATGTATCCTTCCCTCATCAACAACCCCTTTTATCAGGATGTATCCTTCCCTATCCTTGTGTTTTTTTGGGATGTATCCTTCCCTCATCAACAACACTTTCATCATCATCGCCATCGAGATGTAACTTTTCCTATCCTTGTGTTGTTTCAGGATATATTATTCCCTCATCAACAACATTTCATCCATCATCCACCCATTTTTGCTTGTAGCTTGATTGGGGCAACATCACATTCTCATCATCACCTATCACTTATCATCCTCTCTCATCCATCCCTTTGCATCATCTTCCTCATCTCCTCTAGCATCACATCATCCATTTCGAGAGCACACCCATGTTCTCTTGAACCTGCATGTCCTCTCGAGGGGCATCCTTCATCCCTAATACTCATCATCACTCCCATCATCTTTCCTCCTAGTCACTCCTTTGAATGACTAGGGCATCTTTTCCAATCTAACCATCTTCTTCCAGGTTCTATGTTTTAATATTCTATGAAATGATGCTACTTCGTAACACCATCTCAAATAGGGGAAAAATGTAGAAACCTAAATTTGGACACTCACATTGGTCCAAATTTATCCCTCTTTGTCTAAACATCCTCTTATTTGTGTTAATTAGGTAATATCACTATTATCTAATTAATACCCTTAATTTTGTCATATCCCTAAGGTATTTAGTTAACAATTAAATATCTTATCTCTTTAATCCTCCTTTCATCAAATGAATTAAATAAATATGACATTTATTTAATTTCTCACATGTCACATCACCTTCACTTAATCCCATCCCACCTCCTAATCTCTTTATTAGGGATGTGCACATGCCTAATCCTTGATTAGGATGTGTCACATCCTCCAACTTTTGCAAGTTGGCCTCTAATATTCCTTAACCACTAATTATTTTCTAATTACTAATTAGTTAAGCCTAATCAGTACCTTGGTCAACTCTGCCCATCCCCCAAGGAATTTTTAATTCCGTTTTATTCACCCTCTGGAGTCATCCCAAATATTTGTGGTTCTTTGTAGAGATGAAAAGTTCATCATGGGAGATTCATGGGAATTGAAGCTTGGATGAACCGTAAAAGTGAGTGTTGTGTAGGGGAGCTAGTGTGGTCAAGCTTCTAATCATCCCCTCTAAATAAGCACAACTAGAGAAATCCAATTGGGAATTAAATAAATATTTTTTTTTCCATCCTAGGATTGTACAATCTTTGAGTTAGTTAAACACATTGCTTGAATCCAAAATCTTGAAAACAAAAATTTAACAAGGTCATCAAATTTCAAACTCTTTAGAAGAGTTGAATACCTTTGGAAAGTCCAAGTATTACTACTTGTCCCTAGGGATTTATCCTTAGAGGCTTCTAAATATTTGGGACTATATCTCAATTTTCTCTCTCTAGAGTCAACATTAGGGACCTATTGCCTTGATTTTCTCAATTTCCACATAATGGAACTTGTGAGATGAAAAGAAATTAAGACATAAAAATTTAGTTTGAAAAGCTAAGCAAGAAAGTGTTAGTGGTAAAAAGAACCCATTAAGTAAAGATAAAAGACAATTGAACCCCACACACATGTGCTTGTCTATCTTTTGGTCATATGATTTTCCATGGAAACATTGGTCTTTTGGTTTGAACTACTCTTAGGGAAAAGCATGTTCTTCAATATCTTAGTCTTGTAAACAAAGTTCTTCTTAGGTTTATTTAGGATCAAATCAAACACTTCATCTATCCCAAACATTTATCATCCCATCCCACAAAAAACTTTAGAGCTTTGGAAACGCCATTATCTAGACTTGGGTACATCCTTAAACCAAATCAAAATCATTTTTTTAGTTAGGTGTGTGTGGATGAATCCTTCCTCACACACTTAGTTAAATTATCACCCTTTTGAACAAGTTCATCCTAAGATAGCATCTAACTTCTTGGGATTCACATTTCATTATCTAATCAAAAAAATCAAAATCAAATCCTAAAGTCTAGCATTGATCCAAAGTTCATAAAATTTCAACACTCATATCATTCACCTCTTTCATCCTTCATCTCATCATTGGTCTTAAATCCCTTAGAGGTCAATAAAGTAAAAAAACAAGAAGAACATGGAATATAAACATGATTCATACATGATGAGTGGTCTAAATCAACCAAACTATCAAAGTATTACAATGCCAATTGATTATCAAAACTCACATTTATACAATCCATACATGGATCATTATCTCCTACAAACCTCAATGGTACAAAAAAATGTGAGTATGCCCAATCTAAATTTTGGAACCCTATGGTAGATTTAAATCAAAGTACAAACCTACAAATCTATCAACCAAACAATCAATGCATGAGTCTTCAAAAAAATAACATTATCCCACCAAATCCATACATGCCAAATGCAAATATACCAAATACAAGCTTACTAAGGATGAACATATCAAAACCACATTTTGTAAACTTTGGGATAGATATTCTTGCGAATCATACCAATGTTGTTCAAAGTCCAAATTGTTGAAAATTGAGGTGTTTATGTAGCTTAATACTTTGTAAAAAAATTTGATTGCTGATCTAAATATGTATTCTTTTCTACAAATTCTCTGTGAGTGATTAATCTAATTAATTCATTTTATCATTTGTAGAAGAAAGATAGAAGTTGTAGAAGAATTCGACAAGATATTAGAAGATACACAACATATACCATGGAGAAACCCTTCCGGGAAAAACTCCACCAAGAATCAGTGTATTATTTAAACTTTGAAGTAGATTACAATAACTCCAATTCTTCCTTGAGATGATTCTTCTACCTTCAACACATATTCTTCACAACCTACAATAAAATTGATAATCACTCTCTTCAACTTGCTTGAGATATATAGGAAATAAACAACTTTGTAAACTCAACATGAGTTACAATTACAATGCTAAAGCCCTATCCCTAAAAGGTATGCCTATCTCTTGCAAGTAGAGTTATGTCATGAAGAACAATGTCAAATCCTCATCTTCATGCATTTGGGCATCCCAAACTGAAGTAGCAACTCAATCTTTATTCTATAAATATATTTAAGGCTTCATCCTCAAAGTAGGAACCCAAGAGTGGGCACACTTAACTTAGCCTTCTAAAATATATTACCATGCAAAGGAGTTAATTCCAAGATGCCAACTTGGGCACCCAAGTTGTCTCCAAGTAATTTCCTTTTATATGAAACATTTCTTAGAAGCATTCAAGAAAGAAAGGTCATCCTCTATTAACTGAAGGTACTCCCTATTATCTATCATGCAACTCAAGTCATTAGTCATGCATTCCAAGTTAACTAAAGTCAACTAGCATTCAACTAAAACTAATTGAAGATAACTGAACCATAGAAACTAAACTGAACTAAACTAAACTAAACTAAACTAAACTTAACTGAACTAAACTGATTTTGAACTTAATTGAACTTCATGCATGTGAACATCAAACCCTAACTCCTAGGATCTTTACATGCATTACAGAATTGTTATCTCTTACTCCAAATAGTTAGCTGAACTCAAGGTGAGTGCCACCTTCAATGTGGGTGCCCCATGTGCTCCTATTATTTAGGAACTCATATTGGATTCCCTCACATGATCCTATTATTTAGAATTAATTACAAATGTCAATTAACATGGTTATATCATCCAAAATCAATCTCTCTAATCCTAGTGTTTGAGAACACTTTCCAAGGACTTAGGAGACACATGAAATAAATAATATTTAGGATTTCAATTAAATGGAATCATATTTCCAACATTCTCCCACTTGACATTATACATTGCAATTATTCTAAACAAGGAATAATAATTTTAAATCAAGTATAGGACTCAAGGTCTATGGCCTTCATGCACCAACTAATCAATCCTTGCTAACTTCAAATGCAACCTACATAATCATGAAGCTCCAAGAAAATGACTAAAACCAAGAGAAATTATCTGTAGGAACTAGTTTCATCAGATAATCTACAACAATAATTAAAGTGTCAACTTTCTAAATTAATACCTTCCCACTCTCAACCATTTCTCACACAAAGTGATACTTAAAATAAACATGCTTAGTATGAGCATGATGCATAATATTCTTCGCTAAACACATAGCACTCTCACTATCACATTCAATTTTAACTTATTTGTAATTAAAACCAATACCTTTCCCAAGTCTCTGTATCGAAACTGCCACTTTGGAGGCATGTGAAACCACTGAGTGTGTTGAACTCACGTTAAACTAAGTTGTAGGCTCCTTAGTCTTTTCTATTCCAAAACGTTTTCTTGCTAGTAACCGTTCCAACAAATATCTCTGACCATAAGATATCTTAAGCCTCACCTATTTCTCCAAGTATCCATGAGGATCTGTAACCAACCAATCAATGCCAAACTCCAAATGCAACATAGCACTATCATGAAGTAATCAAGCAAATGATTAATGCACCCAATACTTAAGAGAACTACACAAGATCAATGTCAAAGCTCAAATATTGAACATAAATATGGCATCCATGATATAACCATCTCCTTCTAGGAGATCACATGCACCATAACACACTTAAACATCCTAGTCTCAAGAGAAACATGCCAAACTATAAATGCAACAAGAGTAAACCATGACAGAATAGCAACCACTCTAAACCAAGAAAACATATCCCCAATCACCTGAAGATAACCTTACCAATGATGTGTCCTCATCAGTACTAAAAAATCCCACTGAACTATGGTATCAAGTCACTCATGGCATCGTGACTACCATCCTCTTCATGAAGATCACTATATCCTACCAAAGCTTCCATTGAACTGTGATGTTGAGCTATACATGGAAACAAGATAAACATAAAAACCATTGTGCTATTAAAAGCATATGGAATTTTAGATATTTTCTCATGATAAAATTATCATAACATGTACCATGCCACAACTCTAAACTTCTAATCAAGAGTATACCATGACATAATAAAAAAACCATCCTATAACCAAGAATCCACTTCATTGAGAAACGCTCCCACTAAACCATGATACTAAGCAATCCCATGGCATCAAGATGCACATTATCAAAACCACATTTCTATCATAAGCTCACACAAAACTTGTGAATCCAAGCTCTCAATAACACATGATAAACATCCTCTAAATCCAGAATATATACCTCTTGTAAAAAAAATATTTTCTAAAATCAGCAATAACAAAAATAGAAAAATCTCCCACTACAGCTAAGAAACCTCCAATCTTTTAAGAGAAAGGTGTCTGAATAATCTACCCAACCCTAGCTCTAATACCAAATGTTGAAAATTGAGGTGTTTATGTAGCTTAATACTTTGTAAAAATTTATGATTGCTGATTTGAATATGTATTCTTTGTTACAAATTCTTTGTGGGTGATTATTCCGATTAATTCATTTTATCATTTGTAGAATGAAGATAAAAGTTGTAGAAGAATTAGATAGGATATTAGAAGATACACAACATATACCATAGAGAAACCCTTTTGGGAAAAAACTCCACCAAGAATTAATGTATTATTTAATCTTTGAAGTAGATTACAATAACTCCAATTCTTCCTTGAGATGCTTCTTCTACCTTCAACAAATCTTCTTCTCAACCTGCAATAAAACTGATAATCACTCTCTTCAACTTTCTTGAGATATATAGGCAATAAACAACTTTGTAAACTCAACATGACTTACAACTACAATGCTCACACCCTATCCCTCAAAGGTACGCCTATCTCTTGCAAGTAGAGTTATGTTGTGAAGAAGAATGCCAAATCCTCATCTTCATGCATTTGGGCATCCCAAATTGAAGTAGCAACTCCACATTTATTTTGTAAATATCTTCAAGGCTTCATCCTCAAAGTAGGCACCCAAGAGTGGGCCCACTTAACTTAGCCTTCTGAAATATCTTACCATGCAAAGGAGTTAATTCCAAGAAGCCAACTTGGGCACTCAAGTTGGTTTCAAGTCATTTCCTATTAACTAAAACATTTCTCAACACTATTCATGCAAGAATGGTCATCCCCTGTTAACTAAAGGTAGTCCCTATTATCTGTCATGCAAATCAAGCCATTATTCATGCATTCCAAGTTAACCGAAGTCAACTAGCATTCAACTAAAACTAACTAAAGATAATTGAACCATAACTAAACTAAACTGAACTAAATTGAATTGAATTGAACTAAACTAAACTAAACTGATTTTGAACTGAACTGAAATGAACTGAACTAAAATTTATGCATGTAAACATCAAACCCTAACTCCTAGGATCTTTACATTCATTACAAAAGTGTTATCTATTACTCCAAATAGTTAACTGAACTCAAGGTGAGTGCCACCTTCCATGTGGGTTCCCCATGTGCTCCCATTATTTGGGAAATCATCTTTGATGCCCTCACATACTCCTATTACTTAGAATTAATTACAAATTCCAATTAACATGATTATATCATCCAAAATTAATCGCTCTCTAATCCTAGTGTTTGAGAACACTTTTGCAAGGACTTAGGAGACACATGAAATAAATAATGTTTAAGATTGCAATTAAATGGCATCCTATTTCCAACATTTTCCCACTTGACATTATACATTGCAATTATTCTAAACAAGGAATAATAATTTTAAATAAAGTACAAGACTCAAGGCCTATGGACTTCCTGCACCAACTAATAAATCCATGCTAACTTCAAATGCAGCCTACATAATCATGAAGCTCCAAGAAAATGATTAAAACCAAGAGAAATTATCTATAGGAACAGTTTCATAAGATATTCTACAACATTAATTAAAGTGTCAACTTTCTCAATTAATACCTTCCCACTCTCAACCATTTCTCGTATAAAGTGATACTTAACATCAACATGCTTAGTACGAGCATGATGCATAGGATTCTTTGCTAAACACATAGCACTCTAACTATCACATTCAAGTTTAACTTATTTGCAATTAAAACCAATACCTTTCCCAAGTATCTATATCCAAACTGCCTCTTTGGAGTGATGTGATACTACTGAGTGTGTTGAACTCACGTTCAACCAAGGTGTAGGCTCCTCGGTCTTTTCTATTGATTTTTTTTCTTGCTAGTAACCATTCCAACAAATATCTCTTACCATAAGAGAAATTAAGCCTCACTTATTTCTTCAAGTATCGATGAGGATATGTAACCAACCAATCAATGCCAAACTCCAAATGCAACATAGCACTATCATGAAGTAATCAATAAAATTATTAATGTACCTAGTACTTAAGAGAACTACACAAGATCAATGTCAAAGCTCCAATATTGAACATAAACATGACATCCATGATCTAACCATCTCCTTCTAGGAGATCACATGCACCATAACACACTTAAACATCCCAGTCTCAAGAGAACCATGCCAAACTCTAAATGCAACAAGAGTAAACCATGACATAATAGCAACCACTCTAAACCAAGAAAACATATCCCCAATCACCTGAAGATAACCTTACCAAGGATGCATCCTCGTCACTTCCAACAATTCCCACTGAACCGTGGTACTGAGTCACACATGGCATCGAAACTACAATCCTCTTCATGAAGATCACTATATCCTACCAAAGCTTCCACTGAACTATGATACAAAGCTATACATGGCAACAAGATAAACATAAAAACCATCGTGTTGTTAAAAGCATATGGAATTTTAGATATTTCCTCATGATCAAAATTATCATAACATGTACCATGCCACAAATCTAAACTATTAATCAAGAGTATACCATGACATAATAACGAAACCATCCTACAACCAAGAATCCACTTCATTTCCAAATGCTCCCACTAAATTGTGATACTGAGCAATCCCATGGCATCAGGATGCACATAATCAAAACCACATTTCTATCATAAGCTCACACCGAACCCGTGAGTCCAAGCTCTCAATGAAACATGATAAACATCCTCTAAAGCAAGAATATATACCTCTTGTAACAAACTTATTTTCTAAAATCAGCAATAACAAAAATAGTAAAATCTCCCACTATAGCCAAAAATCCTCCAATCTTTTAAGAGAAAGGCATCCCAATACTCTACCCAACCTCAGCTCTAATACAAAATGTTGAAAATTGAGGTGTTTATGTAGCTTAATACTTTGTAAAACTTTATGATTTTTGATCTGAATATGTATTCTTTGTTACAAATTCTTTGTGGGTGATTAACCCGATTAATTCATTTTATCATTTGTAGAATGAAGATAGAAGTTGTAGAAGAATTATATAGGATATTAGAAGATATACAACATATACTGTAGAGAAACCCCTTTGGGAAAAAACTTCACCAAGAATCAATGTATTATTTAATCTCTAAAGTAGATTCCAATAACTCCAATTCTTCCTTGAGATGCTTCTTCTACCTTCAACAAATCTTCTTCTCAACCTGCAATAAAATTGATAATCACTCTCTTCAACTTGCTTGAGATATATAGGCAATAAAAAACTTTGTAAACTCAACATGACAAGTACAATTAAAATTCTCAAGCCCTATCCCTAAAATGTATGCCTATCTCTTGCAAGTAGAGTAATGTCATGAAGAACAATGTAAAATCCTCATCTTCATGCATTTGGGCATCCCAAACTGAAGTAGCAACTCAACCTTCATTCTATAAATATCTTCAAGGCTTCATCCTCAAAGTAGGCACCCAAGAGTGGGCCCACTTAACTTAGCCTTCTGAAATATCTTACCATGTAAAGGAGTTAATTCCAAGAAGCCAACTTGGGCACTCAAGTTGAGTCCAAGTCATTTCCTGTTAACTGAAACATTTCTCAACACTATTCATGCAAGAATGGTCATCCCTTATTAACTGAAGGTAGTCCCTATTATCTGTCATGCAACTTAAGTCATTAGTCATGCATTCCAAGTTAACTTAAGTCAACTAGCATTCAACTAAAAATAATTGAAGATAACTAAACTAAACTAAACTAATTTTGAACTAAACTGAACTGAACTAAACTTCATGCATGTAAACATCAAACCCTAACTCCTAGGATCTTTACATGCATTATAAAAGTGTTATCTCTTACTCCAAATAGTTAATTGAACTCAAGGTGAGTGCCACATTCCATTTGGCTGCCCCATGTGCTCCTATTATTTAGGAACTCATCTTGGATTCCCTCATATGCTCCTATTATTTAGAATGAATTACAAATGTCAATTAACATGATTATTTCATCCAAAATTAATCTCTCTCTAATCCTAGTGTTTGAGAACACTTTCCAAGGACTTAGGAGACAAATGAAATAAATAATGTTTAGAATTGTAATTAAATGGCACCCTATTTCCAACACAAACAATTTGTTAACGATTCCATGTATTGATCCAAGTCAAGGTAACACCATGCAAAATAAAAGTTACCTAAATCAAGGCAATCTGATTCCCAACCACAATAATTTATGTTTAATTTCAACCTATAATGCCAAATAAAAATGTCATCCCAAATCAAAACATTGTTCAAAATCAAATTGTCCATGATCACAGACAAACACCACAAGTATACATTCCAAATCTTCTTGAAAGAAAACCAAATCAACTATATCAAGGGTGTCAAGATCAAGTTAATCAAGATCAAATTTTGTGAGATCAAATTGCTACACTTACCAAAATAGTTGATTCATTACACCAAGAGACATCTCCACCCCAAAATCAATATACTCTTTGATTGGTTAAGCCATGTCATAAAAGCATTGAGTTGTGTCCACAACCACATCAAGAAAAATATCTCCAATGCTAAGAGGTTGGATGTCAAGATCAACAACATCAACAAAAAACCCAATCACCACATCTCCAAGATCAATCACAACAAGAATCATGTCAACAAGCACAAATCTCACAAGATCACAAACATAAATACACTCCTTTTAGAGTGCCAATTGAATAAGTACTAAGACAACTAGTTAACGCAAAACTCATCACTCTTCCAAAAGAAAGTGCTTTCAACTCTATCCTAAACTTCCCTTGGAATAGGGGTATATCTAATTGTGAGTATCATAGATAAAATATTCATAAAACATCAAATTTTATTCAACTCAAAAATCTTATCCAAGACCTTATTGATCAACAAAAAATAATTGAGGACAATGATTAGGATTCAAGCACTAGTGATAATAGTGACAATCTCTCCACCACAATTGTTGAAAAAAATGATCAAGATCTATCCATCAATGGGAACCTTGAAAATTTTTCTACCTCATCCAAAAATCAAATCAACATATACCAAGAGTCACTTTTCAATCATGATCAAAATCCACCAACAATACTAAACAATGATCCAATTCAAGAAATGTTAACATCATTTGATCCTATGGTTGAAAACATTGAAAATCTCTCCATCACAATTGTTGAAAACAATGATCAATATCTATCCATCAATGAGCACCTTGAAGATGTTTCCACCTCATCCAACAATAAAATCAACATACATCAAGATTCGCTTTTTATTCATGATCAAAACCCCTCAAACAATGATCTATTTCAAGGAGTGTTAGAATTATTTGATCCTATTGAATGATCATATTGAAAATGTCTCTACATCACCTAATGAGTTAGAGGACATATCTCAAGAATTTAATCCAAAGCATGATCAACATCTTTCACCAAAGTCTAGCAATGGTCCTTTCCAAGACATATTGACATCCTTTGACCTCATGGTTATAGATACTGAAGGGATCCTCAACTCAACATTTGATCCAAGTCCACTAAAAGATCAAGAGAATATTGAGCCACTCCCCACGCCTAATGAATATATCCAAGAACCCTTTATAAGTAATCCATCCTTTGAAATTTACCCATGTCAAGAACTTGATCCAAAGTACGTTGAAAGTAATTCAAACATTAACCAAGATCAAGAATTTGTATCTCCACGATACTACAAGGATCTAATGGGAACTCTCCTATCTATACAAGATGTCAAAAATAATGATCATATCCATATAGCACATACTTCTCCATCTACCCACGAGATGCTTTCTTTGGATGGACATGTAGTTGATCTTCATTAAAAAAAAGAGTCTCATACTCTAGATATCATTACCAAGGAACAATAGTCTCCTACTCTTAACATATATACACATGATCAAGATACAGAAAAATATAGAGACATATCAGAAATGGTCATTAAGAAGGATTCTATATAAGTTGTAAATCATAAACATCATGTGAAGGCATATCAAAAATTAATCATGAGGAAGACTTTTACATGGAAAGTGAATCATCAAGACCTCTTGAAGAAGTGTTAAAATTTGATATTTCACAAGATCAAGCCAAAGATATGAGTCAGGAAGTTATCCCACTTGTGGAGGATCCTATCACTTACCTTTTTTAGGGCAAGATATCTTATCATCAAAGAAGCTATCAACTTTGAAGATCCACAAAAAAGTAGAGAAGGATTATCATATTGTTTCCAAGGCATATCATATCCTATTGTAAATAAAATGTTTCAACAAATGAATTATCAAGGCAAAGGATTAGGCCTACATGAATAGGGTATCCTAGAACCAGTGTAGATTATTGGAAATCCTAAGCATCAAGGTCTTGGTTATATGACAATTAAGGCATCTAAAAATATCAGTGATACCTCTATAATACTGGGGGAAATTTTATCTAGTGCAAACATCAACATAGGGAGCACAAAGAATATTTATGATGAAACCAATGAAAATACTACAACCAACCACATCATGAATCGTCATCCACCCATCACTCCATCCACGAATTGGAGCCAACATCAAAAGAAAGATTTGAATCAAAGCACAAAGAATGTTATCAAAGCAAAACAAGCTAAGGAGCATAATGGAAAAATAAAATACACATGGATACCAAAGAATACAAAGATGGATCATCCCTATCAAACTGCATCAGTCAAAGAAAATATGGGGAAAAGTATCCATCAAAGATGTCCACAAAGGAAACAACAGGCTTCTCAAGCAACGTACAAAGTATATCAAGTAGTTGGTCCTAATTCTAAGTACACTTTCATATCCACCCATCGTTTCTCATCTTCCCAAGTTTGGAGAGTCAAAGGTTTCAAACTATCAACCAATTTATCTTTTATTCCTAAACACACTCCATCCTTGCCTCCATGCATCATATCCAATTCTCACATTGACCATGTATTGGCAGCAACCCTTCATCATAAGGATTCAAAAGGAACTCTATTGTGATGCACACATAAAGACAAAGTTAACTATTGTATCAACAAAGTAGATCAATAATCTCAAAAGTTGCATTCAAGTGCATGTATCTTGGAAAAGTAGCTTCTTCAAGTAGGATATCGATGGAATATTATGACAAAAGCATTTACATCAACACTGCCAGGTGGTTCAACATGAGCTTAAAATATTTCACAAAAAAAAATCATGAAAATAGTAAAGATAAAAATCATCCTCTAGTGAAAACCACTACGGTGGAACTTTGGACAAGTACCATGATGAAAACTTGGAAAATAGGTGTCATGTGTAGAATCGAGTATTTGCATGCACTAATTCAGGTGAAAGCATCTTATCTCATCCATAATAAATCTAACATTCCACCTATCTTATCCATAATAAATCCATTCATCCATAAAGAATTTATCAAACCCATTTTCATCTAGATCTACATCCATAGTCCAAATTATCTTGATGTTGAAAAAGTTTGGTGCACATTTTACACTTGCTTATGGTAAACATATTATGGGTCATTATCATTGATCCTATGCTACCTAACATCATTTAAGCCATATGAGTATCCTTTGTTCAAATACCTTATCTTATCACAAGATAATCCTTGGCATCCTTTGTGTGCTTACCATATTCATCCATCCATACACCTATCCAAGAATCCACCCATGGCATTCCATACATTGCTAGACACTGGGGGCAGATATCTACATCTTTCTTCAAGAATAAATCTTGATCTATATCTTCCAACTTATGTGGTGATCTAAACATTGGAAAACATAAATTCAAATTGGTCAAAAAACTTGTAAGAAAATAATCCAAATCACTAGCCCATGGCATATTTTAACATGAAGATGTTCCTTATCAAACTTTTTATTTCATTGAACATCAAGCCAAACAATCAATATCAGTTGTATCTAATGTATGCTTCAACATCGCATCAAATCACTCAAATTTTTTTTTGTTCCAAACCAAGCTTCAAAATCTTGATCAATCAAATCCAATCAATCCATCAGATCATCTTGGGATATCCTTTCCAATCCTTGTGTTGCTTAACACTATCCTTGCATTATTGTTTATCCTCAACAATGTTATCATCATCAATCTTGATCAATCAAATCCAATCAATCCATCATCATCTCGAGATATCCATCCCAATCCTTGTGTTGCTTAACACGATCCTCGCATTGTTGTGTATCCTCAACAATGTTATCATCATCAATCCATCAATTAAATCAATTGTCCTTAGTGTGGTTTTTAATAAGATCCCAATATAAATCACTAATATCATCACACATATCCATATCTAAACCATCAAAATCATTCGAAAATCCAAAAAAAATCAAAATCATATCAAAATACAAAAACATTCATAAAAGTCAGAAAAAGTAAAAAACATGGTATCCAAACTATGTCATCTCTGAGCTTAAATGTAGGGAAGGCTAATCTTTGATCAACCCTCGAGACACAAAAACACAAAAACATTTAGATAGCTTGAAAATCCAAAAAAATGGCCTCGTAACATTTCAAAACCTCAAAAACATCCAAATATTTGAAAAAATCCATCTGTCCCATTTCGCTTTCACCCACAATAATCAATCATCCATAATAAATCAATTGTCACCTTCATCCTTTGGAAAAACAAATATAAAAAAACACAACAATTAGCTTGAAAGAAAACTTAAAATGTAATCAAAATCGAAACAACAAACTTTTAAATGCAAAATCAAACTCCTGATCATTCGCAAACACGTCAATCGACTTTATATCAACAATCTTTCAAACAACCTATCAACTTGCCACCATCCACTAACATGCACTAGGATGCATCCTTCCTACAATGGGAATTATCTATTAGCAAAACACTTTGGATACTTATCCTAAACAAAAAACATTCCCTTGGATAGAGGTATGAAGAACATTGGCTTGTTTGTTCACTTGATCTTTTCCTTGATTTATCTTATTGTGCTCATTGCAATGACCTCTTGATGATGTCTAATCAAAAAAATTTAGAGAGAAAGGAATGGGGCATTGATCATTATCTTTTGTTTGTTGTGCTTGTTGGACATTCTTGTAATATAACTTGGCAAATACTTTCTTTGTTAGGCATGTATGGAAGGTGTTTTGGGCAGCTTGTTGACTATTACATTCATAGGTTATACCTTTCCATGTTTTGGTCTGAGATGTTTAAAACTTTTGCAGTGCATTCTAGGAAGGTTTCCATATGTCAAGTGTGAACAAGAATACTCCTATCTATTTGTCGAGTCAAAGTCCATCTCACTAGATACAACACCATCTTCGTTGTATGTACCTTGATGCATCGTATCTATGTGTGTTATCAAACATAAGGAAATTTGTGTAATTCATGTCCCAATCCCTAGATAAGAAAATCATCATCACTTATCACCATATCTAATAAAGTCTCAATGAATCATGGACTTTTTGGACTTCTACATCTTCTCGGACTTAAGGGTTCATCCATCCATCTTATTCTTCTTATTCTTCTATCTTTACAAAAATTTCTATCCAAGTATCAAATATGTGTGCTATATCAAAATATACATGAGGCTACCCATGGCCGATGAATGTCTATACATCATCAATTTTTTCTACATCAAACATTTGAGCTTTCTAGTCCTCTCTGAGCTGAACTGATCCTGAATCTTTGTCGTGAGCTCGACCAAATTTTGCAATTTTCACTCGATCTCTTGATGGGGCAGTATACTAGTGTAATTCCTTCTACTAGGGTAGTAGTGGGGCATCTGAAAAAATTAGGAAAATTTTGAATTTTGATCATGGCAGTGTTATTCTTTGAATCGATGTAGTAGGTACCTCACTTCAAAGAGGAGCAAAATGTAGACACATAAAATGACCTGATTGATACTGGATATCTGAATCTAATCAACTAACTCCATTTCTTCTAAAAATCATCTCGAATTCATCAATTAATTGAATAATCAACATTATTTAATTAAATTCAGCTATTAATCAAATAATTAAATTTATTAAAATACAACGAAGATGGTGTTGTATCTAGTGAGATGGACTTTGACTTAACTAATTTTTATTAAAAAAGAATTAAATTTATTGATTAATTCATCCTTCTTCTAACTAATTATTCATACTATTTAATTAAATCCCCCTAAGTATTCTTTTTTGATTAAAATTAGTTAAATCAAATACCACAAATCCCCTAACTTCTTCCAATTAATTAATTCTAAATTAATTAATCCTAAATCATGTTCTAATCATCATTAATCAAATCCTCCAGCTTTTAACTCTTCAAGAGTTAAATCAACCATGGTCAACTAACCAAGTTGCACATAAAATCAATTTCTTCTATTTATCTAATTACCTCAATTATCGTCACAAGGGCATATTATGAGGAATATTCCTCTCAACCACCTCTCATTCAATTTCCCTCCAAATGTTTTCAAAAGCCTATCACATCCTCTTACATTTGCAATAAATTCTCTTACAACTTTTCAAATCCTCTTACATCCTCTCAAATATCATTCAATTCCTCTTACACCATTTTCAAATTCTCAACCAACAACATTTACTTCTCTTTCATCCTCCTCCACTCACACATTTCCCAAAATGTGCTCCACCCTCATCCAATGAAATTGTGACACTTGGCACATTCTCATTGACTCTCAATTTATCCCACATTCACCAAATTCCCCCATTCTTCAACCCTTGGCTTCTATAAAATGAATAATTCTCTTCACAATATCACATCCACAATCCATGCAAAGTGATTATGATAATTTCATGCATCAGTCATCTAATTGATATCATTCTCTTTGAGGGAAATTGGCATTTATCAAATCCATTTTCATCCGCAATCTTACACACTTGGAATCATTCACATCTTGGAGATTATAAAAGGAATTGGGAAAGGGCTTATTTCCACATCAAAGGAGCACCACTCCCCCTATGGGATGAAGGTTTTGCTAGTTTAAGTTAGATTACATGTTTTACTATGTAAATTTCTTGTTTATTTCATGTTTTCTCTTAAATTAGTTGAAGAATCTCATAGAGATCATTAGATTTGAAGAATCTCATTGTGACCATTATATTTGTGTTACTAAGATGTTTGACATTGTTTTGTTGATCTTTTGTTAGTCTATGTGGGTTTTGTGCTCACAATTCCAACACATCTCCAACACTGCAACATAAAGATAGCTCCATGTACTCACAACACTTCCTCAATATCTCAACATCTTCACCATGCAACAATCTTCCTTAACACATAGTTGAAATCAATGACAACACCAACTTGTTGAATTCTTGTTGACATCAATGACATCACCTTCATACTTGCAGCAATCTCCCCCTTTGTCATTGATCGAAACAAAAGATGTGAAAAACCATAAAAGACAACACAATAGCTCTAAATATATTTTCTTATAATTTCCTTTCTTTTCTCCCCCTGAGCTTAGATAAAAATTTTCACATGATACTTTCTCCTCCTTTGACATCAATGACAAAGGAAAAATATTTTGCATTGTTCTCCTCCTTTGACATTGAACCAAGATACTTTCTCTAAATACTCCCCCTTAGGAGTACACCCCAACCCAATGACAACACTTGACACTACCTACCCTCCTGAGAGGTAGCAACCAACATCAGTACCGAAAAGAGTTCAATCCATAGATCCACTTAACTGATGCATCTCCATATGCCTCTAGTTTAGGGGTGAAGCCACAATAGTGGTTTCCAATTTGATGGAGGAAGGAAAACTATGAAAAAATGACCCCATGGAAAAAAAATTAGTTTTAGGGGTTCAAATGAACCTACAAGTTCGACCGAACCCAAAAGGGGCTTGCTTGAACTAGGGTTCAAGCGAACCCATTAATTACTGGGCCAACATTTCCCACCCCAAAAAAAAAAAGGAAATGCTTATTGGAGGGTGGTTCGCTCGAACCAATGTTCAAGCGAACCCCTAGGGGTTCGTACGAACCCCCCTTATTCCTCATTCTCCCCCTAAAACACAAAAAAAACATAAATTTTTACGCTTTGAAGCTCAGGTTGAAGATGAAAATGGAGGATTCTTCACAAACCCAATTGGAATTAGGTAGCCTTCAGAATGAGCTATCCAACAAATATAATTTTAATATGTTTTGGTTTTATTATGTATTTTTTTTATAGTTTTTTTAAACATAGGTTTTTCATCGAAAATGAAGGTCTATGTTCTTCACATGTGGAAAAATAGTGCAGATTATCAATTTTTTTTTGAAAAATATGAGTGCACCAGATATTGAAGTCCTTGATCCAACATTTTTTTAAAATTTTTGATATATACAAAAAAGTTACGCATTATATGGTCACGCTATGTCTGAATTGTAATTAGTTTGAATTCGAAACTTGATTAAAGAAAAAATATTCAATAAAAAACTATCTAACCAAGTGGAAGCACTAGATATCGAAGTTACAAATCTAAATTCGAAAGAATTATAATTTTATCCTTCATGGAAAAAAAGTTGTGTTATATAGTGTGCGCCACTTTTTTAAAATGTTGTTTTATGAAATAAACCAGTTTTCGTGGAAGATGGAAAAAGAAGTCTAATTTGATTCCAAAATTTTTGAAAAAAATATTTTTAGAATCTATAGACAAAATGTGATGAGACTCTAGTATTCATCATCTTCAAATTACTCATGGTTTAGCCACTATAGGTGCCCGGATGTGAAGATTTAGTTAAAAAAATAATTTCAGTGTCCTGTTTTGCCAAAAATTGTAAACCACTATTGTGGGATCACCCTCAAAGGAGGAGCAATAATCCCCAACTTTTTCCAAAGATACTTAAAAGTATCCTTAGGAAGAGCCTTAGTAAATATGTCAACAATATGATCCTTTGTAGGTACATATTCAAGTTTTACCTCATTTTCCATAACCTTCTCTCTCATAAATTGATACCTAATTCATATATTCTTTGTACTTGAATGCATCACTGGATTCTTTGAAATGTTAATTTCACTTTTATTATCACAAAAGATAGATATAGGCTCATCATACACTACTCTAATATATCCTTCAATGTCTATTTGATCCACAAAACTTGTGTACAACAAGATGTTGTTGCAATATACCCAACCTTTGTAGTGGATAAGGAAACTAAATATTGCTTCTTACTTAACCATGAAACCAATCTACATCCAAGAAATAATGCACCACCACTTGTACTTTTTCTTTCACCAACACAACCAACCCAATATGCATCTATATAAGCACTTAGTATGAAATTAGTATCCTGAGGATACCACAAGTCATAATTCAAAGAGCCTTTTAAATATTTGAATGTCTTATTTACTGCTGCAACATGTGTTTCTTTAGGATCTTCTTGAAATCTAGCCACAAGATAGACTGCATGCATGATATCCGATCTAGTAGTTGTTGGATATACTAGTCCACCAATTATATATCTATATTTTCTCTGATTAGCCTTAGGTGAATCATCATCTTTTCTCAATTTACAACCAGTCAACATAGAAGTGCATACCAGTTTGGAGTCTTCCATTCCAAATTTTTTTAACATCTCTTTGACATACTTTGACTATGAAATGAAAATGCCTTTATCTGTTTGATTTATTTGTAGCCCAAGGAAGAAATTCATTTCCCCAAACATTGACATATCAAACTCTTTTTATATCTCTTTCAAAAATTCTTACACATAGCTTCATTACCTCCAAAGATAATATCATCCACATACACAAGCACTATCAAGATTTTTTCTTCCTCAATTTTGAAGTAAAGATTACTATTTGTGGTTCCTTTATTGAATCCTTATTGTATCAAATATCTGTCCAATCTTGAATACCAAGCTCTAGGATATTGTTTCAATCCATATAATTCCTTGTTCAATCTATAAACCATATTTGGTTGATCTAACAACTGAAATCCTTTTGGTTTTTGCATGTAAAATTCTTCTAATTCACCATTCATAAAAGAATACTTCACATCCATCTAATAAAATTTAAAGTCCTTATATATGAAAATGCCAAAAACATTCTAATAGCTTCCATCCTAGCCATAGGAGAAAATTTCTCCTCAAAGTCTATTCCTTCCACTTATGAGTAACCCTTACGCACAAGTCTTTCCTTATGTGTCACCACTTCTCCATTCTCATTTTTTTCCAAAAAACCCTCTTAGTTCCAATTATGTTCTTGTTTTCCAGTCTAGGAATCAATTCCCAAGTCTAAGTTTTCTCAATCTACATAAGTTCTTCTTGGGTGAAGCCACATAAGTGGTTTACACTTTTGTGGAGGAAGGAAATTTTGAAATTTCCACACTCTTCATAGAAAAGTGGTTCGGCCGAACCATATGGCTTGACCGAACCCAAAACCGAGCCAAATAAAAGAAACATATTAAGGGGGTTCGGCCGAACCTGGGTTCGGCCGAACCCCCTTAATATGACAAAACCAAAAAAAGTGTGAAAGTGCTTTCACTTTCACACTTTCACTGTGAATTACCAGTCATTGTCCCTGCGCGCGGCGAACATAAACCGAACTTCGACCCAACAAAATTTCTCACCAACGAAAGCAAAGTTCGGGTTGTTTTCTTCAAACTTCATCATTCCAATTCGCATATCGACCACTATTGAGCATGAGGTATTTAAAATTCCTTTTTTTTTAAGTTCAAAATGCATGTATTTGTTTAATTTCGAAACCCTATATGCAAATTTTTTTAAATTTGTTGAATTCAAATGGCACTTGTTTGAACGTTTTAAAAGAATTTTTAATAGTATTTTGCTTCCCCGTTTTGCATAATCCAAAGGTTTGAGTAAGGAAAAACGAGTTTCCTCCGAAAATTAGTGCAAAAAAACATTATAATAGCTCTCAACATAGTCTAAAAAATGAAGATAAATACATTCCTAAAGACTAGAAATGTAGGGTTAAGCTCACAAAATAATTTTAAAACTACAAATTTAGGGTCAAACTTGTAGATGAAAATGCAAATTTCATACATGTAGGAGTGAACAGTGAAAGTCGTAGCTTGATTTGTTAAGGTATTATAATATTAAATCTTATAAAAAATCAAGAATCATATCATTGATAACATTGTCTTCATGTAGTGTGTACAAATTGAAATATAATTGACTAAAACTATAAGTTACTCTTATTGAACAATTTCCTCATGTAGTGTGTATAAATGGAACCATTGATTGAAAATATAAATCAAACCATCAAGAACAAAGACTTGATTGTGTCTTCATGCCCTCAATTAATATCATTTACAAAGTTTGGTCTTGGAAACCATAAAATTAACAATTACATTCTCTACCCTATTATTTGATGTATTATAATGCAATTTTCTATACTCCCAAGCAAATTCAATGGTCACAAGTTTGTAGAGACACTCTAGAAAAAGGTCTATCATGTGTTTAAAATACTATTCATATTGTAACACTAGAGATTCTAAGTAATATGAGAATCCTTGCATAATTTTATATAATGTATTTTCATTATCACTAACTATAGTAGACTAGTTTCTATCACTATTCAATTCATCTTCTTTCATTAGTCCATCATGACTTTATTATTCATCCTCCTTTATATTTAGAGAATAAGAACAATATATAGAACCACTACAAAATCTTCACACATATCACTAAAAGTTGATGTTTGGTATAAATGTATCCACATGCAAACAAGAGCCACCTTTGGACATTACTATTATCAAAAGGACAAACCTTATTAGAGAAAGTGCAAAAAGATGTGGGGCCAAAAAGTGGCCACCCCACCTTTTGGCCCCATCATATTAAGTATCAAGCATTAATGTTGAGGTACGCTATTCGAGGAAACTTGAATGATGAGTAAGTGAAGAGAGAGTGGGACTTTATTGTTCACAAAGTGGGAAGAAA
>VDFB02080858.1:0-23511 GCA_007258455.2 Sequoia sempervirens | reverse complement strand
TTTAATATTTTCTTCAAAAACCCTTTAAAATTGAGAGAAAAAATCACCAAAATCTGAAAGATATGCTCTTCCCAAAATTGCCTCCAAAATTGAGAAAAAACCTTGCCTCTATGGTGCCAAGATCATGCTCTAATACCACTTGGTATGAAATACTTGCACAATAGGAGAATATGATATGAAATATGCTGAAAATACTTGATAATAACTAAGAATAACAAGCCACTTTGAGGGGGAAAACCTCCCAATATCTCTAATGAGAACACACTTCACAACTTGATGATGAAATAAGACTCACAACCTCCTATATATACCTATTTATGCCTAGGATATCACCTAAGCCAACTTAGAAACACCTATATAAGTCTTAGGCCAACCTAAACAACTAAATAACAATATAATAATGATAATATGACTTAATAGAGAGTTAAGATAGTCACAAGATGACTATTCATAAGTCGATGTACACTAATATTAAGGGCGTAGCAATATGATTGAGGAGATATGATATTTGAATGTACAAAGCTAGAAGGATTCTTAGTGGAAATACCTAAGGAAGTGTTGACATTTATAGTAGGCTAAATAGTTGTGGTAACATGAGTACTGGTGTATGTACATAGGAATACATGGATATTTTGGGAGGAATGGAATTTCCACCTTGCCTTCAATATTATACCCCAAAGCTTGAGCACTAGTCATGGTAGGGATGTTTGTATTAACAAGATGACCTATACCTTGTATAATTTCTATTCCATGTTTAGATTCAAGCATTTTCCTTAGATTATCTAAAGTAGGAATGATAATAGTGTCAATGTTTTCAGTATGCACAAAGTCTTATAACTTTTCTAGACCTTCATCCATTCTTCTTATGTTTTCTTACAGGACATGAGCAACATCATGCACATTGGTTGTAGGTAAGGAATTCATTGGAAATGAGGTATGTAGGCTATGATCCATAGAGGGTTGATTATCAACACTATTAGCTAATGAGTTGGAAAACTCAAGATCCACAGTGAATGGTGTATCGCAGGATGACATGAGTCTCAAACTACATCTCATAAAAGTATTGCTAATAGGACACCAAGTTGTAAATATCATACAAGATTCACAAACTTAATTTCAACCCAAAATGGAAAGAGGGTGAAATGCAATGAAATGACCTAGAATGCAATATGTAAATGCAATTTTTAGATTCTAAATAAGGTAATTTTCTGATTACACTATTGAAAAACCTAAAAATAATGTCTTGTAAATTCAATTTGGAAATCACACAATGCACTATTTTTATCAAATGAAGCTAAATATGACCAAATTGAAGAAATAGAAATTCTACAAACAAAAATAGAAATCTGAGAACAATAAATAGAAATATAGAAATGAATGTTTTAATGCCCATAAAATCAAGAAATGACCCTAATTAAGGACTGGGTCTTTGTTAGGGTTTTGAAAAGTGTTTTTATAGATTTCATATTCTGATCAGATACAAAAAGTTACAGTTTGATTTTTCTATGAATTTAATGTTGAATGCAAGTGCAAAATGTTACAAAATGACAACCTAGAAAACCTCATTTGATATGCAATTTTGTTTCAATTTTCAAATGCAAATAAATATGATGCAATGCTTTGTAAATTATGTGCAAAATGACTGATTTTTTATATTTTTCAGATTTAAAGAATCCAATGATGCAATCCTAAGACTATTAAATGAAATGCAAAGTTAAGTGCAACCTAGACACCCTAAATAAGACTCAATTCAATGCAAAGAGATGTAAAAGAATGCAAGATCTAAATATAGGGTGCAAATGGACTCCAAAATCAGAAAATTACAATGCTCAAACTCAAGTTCACCACAATGAAAAGGGTGAAAAATGGGGTTATATGAAAGGGGGTTCACCAAAATGATAACAAATAACCCTATTCTCCACTATTTCTTTCAAGAAATTAGATCCAAAAAATGAAGTGACTAACAACCAAAAGGTGATTAAAATCAAAGTATGAATCAAAAAAATTCTCCTTTATGCAAGGATGGGGGTATGAGTCAAATAAAACTTTGGGGAGAAAGATTAAAACCATCAAACAAACTCCAAAATGTAAGCTATAAAATGCAAATGGAAGGCTATACTTAAGACTAATAGAAACAACAATCAAAAGGCAGATATAGAAAGGGGAGAATGATGTGTACCGGTCACTAAAAGTCACGTTTTGAAGCTCGTTGAGGACTTATTCACCCTATGGTGAATGGGTCCTAGCTAGGGATTTGCAAAAATCATTTTTTAGGTTCTCTTCTTCAATGTATGCACTCCCAGATTCCTAGTTTTCATTGTTAGACAACCATTTAAAATAAATACTATAGAAGAGTTTCCATGAAATGATAACTTTCCTTGCAACTTTGTAAACTTTGCAACTTTCTTCATTTTTTCTCTTCAAAGGATCTTTCACTTGAAAACCTGAAATCACACATCAAAGAGAGAAAAATATTGTTTGATAGGTGAATGGGGATTTTCCTTAGTCAAACCCTATTTGTGTAATCAAACCTTGAAATGAAACAAAATATCATGAAGGAATGTTGAATGAACAAGCAATTTCATAACTCACCAAACCTTTGTTTGAATCTTGGATTGTAGATCTACAACTTACGTGAATTGGCTTCAATGGATGTGAATCTTGATCATGAAACTTGATTTGAAATGATGTCTTTGAATACTTGAATAGATCTTGAACTCTACATCAACATATTAGCTCAAAAAACATGCATGATGCAATATGACTTTGACATGATAATGGAATCTTGATTGCTGAAATAATCTTCAATAAATCTACTCTTGAATGCCTTGGAATGCTTCTTGAATTGCTCTTGATAATTCTCTAGCTTGATCTCATGAGGTCACCTAAAAATTCTAGGATGAAAACATGAAGTGTTCGATCCTCATACTTTTCCTATAATATTATCTTAACATTAATTCCTGAAATTTAGATATCACAAGCTGACATCTGAATATACATTTGAAATCATTGAAAAACTGTCAATTTTTTTTTAAATTAGGGTCCTAGGTCTAAGTGAGGACCCATTCACCCTATGGCGAATGGGTCCTAGGTCACTTACCTAGGACACACATTCTTCAAGGATAAGTGTTATGTTATATGATTAATGAATGCTAGGTTTTCTCCTTCAGAAATTGCAATTAATTAGGCTTGGATTTGAATTAAAGGGCCAATTAAGGTAAATTAACCTCAATTAATTAATAAAGCCCTAGGTTAGTGTGAAAGTGTAAAGGTACACCATACAACACCAAAAATAAGGCACAATTAAGTCTATTTTAATTAAAAGACTCCAAACTTAATGTGAATATGTAAAACACATTACAACGCTAAATTCAGGCATAATTTAGTCCTTTTATTATATTTATTTTCCAAATTAAGTGTGAAAAAGGGATACTTTTTCCTACACTACACCCTTATTGAATTTCTCTTCACAAATTATACTATAACTAGATCCTCTCCAATCTACTATTATGTTGATCATAAATCTCCCATAAAAATTGATTACTATTTGCCAACAATCCTCTTTAATGCTTGTTCTTTATTTTCTATTTTATATGATATGTTTATTGTATTTTACTCTACAACACACCTTCTTATCAACCTACTGGTGTAGATCAAATATAAATTCTTATCTTGCACATTCTACATTCACTATTTGTATCTTCAATTAAGAGAGACAACACTTCACAATACATACATCTTTTCAAAATGATGTTCCCTTTCTTATTTTTAATCTTCTCACACATCTCTTCCTTAACACCCACTACATTTGGTGCATATATATGATAATTAGTCCTCTCACATATCTCTCACTTCTACCTTCTTACTTTCACTCAAAATTCTCTTTACCTTTATACCCTCCTTATGCCTTTATGAATAGAGGTGATAATTCAAAGGAGGGGTGACTCCTTACTAAGGGCAACGTCCCTTGTTAACAATTCTTAACAAATTGAATACTTAATCACTACCTCAGCAATATATTATTTTAATTATCTTCTAATATTTCTATATATTCTTCTTCTCAAATCTACATATACACCCCTTGTCTAATATGCTTATATACTATCCATGAATCTGCTACTGTATATTTGATATTACTTGTTTATACACCACACCTTCTTCTCAACTTATTTAATCTTCACACATCTCACTCACTCTCACTTTTCAACATACAAATATTACTCTTTTTATAGCTTACCAAAGGAGGTGACCCCCTTGGAGACATATCCTTTCACCTTCAAAAACACAACACTTCATTACCAATACTAATCACACCTCTTCAATTTAATAGCTTTTTGCTCAAACTTCTTTTATGAATCACACAATTTTAAAATTGAATAAGACAAAATATGGATAAGAAAAAAATTGTCTTTAGTGCTCGATGATTTTGTCTTCTTATAGTAAGTTAGC
This sequence comes from Sequoia sempervirens, assembly GCA_007258455.2. NCBI lineage: Eukaryota > Viridiplantae > Streptophyta > Pinopsida > Cupressales > Cupressaceae > Sequoia > Sequoia sempervirens. The sequence continues at coordinate 19,062 of VDFB02080858.1, read as the reverse complement.
CACATAAACTTTAATGGTTGTTTTAAGTGTTGTCTTAAATTTATCGTTGATCCTTTCTTTAATAATATTTGATGCTCTTTCTTTCTAATAAATTTGTTGTTCACCTTTTTCATTAACCTCTTCCATGATAATTAGTTAGTTTGGGTGATTTATATTATATTAATGTTTAATAATTTCTTATGACGGTCGGCTATTTTTATGAGGATTGACCACTATTAATAAATATGAATTTAATCCAAATTCATGATTGCCTTTGTTTACTCATTAACATCATTGTTTTTCATAGTAATCTTATTTAAATGACTCGTTCAACCCTTTGGAACTGGCATGTGCCAATGCATGAACTCATTAGTTTTTCAAGCAATAATTGCTACTCCTTAAGTATATTGATCACTATTTTTGAAAAGGTTCACTACCTTCAATATGTACATGAAATCACTGTCTTTTAATGCTTTATTATTATTATCTTAACACAAATATTTAAAAATTCTTCTATCTCACATTCTTTGTCTTTGGCTCCCATAGCTATCCATTTATTTTATTCTATCTTGATGAAGGTGGTAACATTTCTCTTCTGTTTATACAATCTTCTACTCATTTTCTTCTTGTCCCAGTACCTAATTATTTTAACTTTTATAAGATTAATTATCTCAAACCTATACTTCATATTAGAATTTTTCAAATATACTTAGGTAACTATGAATTAAAAGGATTTCTTCCTATATCATCATCTCCATAACTTGAATATCATATGCTTGCAATGAAATGGCATCTACAAGTGTGTAGAATGTCTACCCTCTCATGGAACCTCATGAATAATGACTTGTCACTTGACTTTATATTTTATTGTTGTCATATTATAGATTAAATTGGCCATGAATAGCAATATAGTGGCCTTTGTCCATAAAATTTTTCTCCAACCTTTGATATTAATGACATTATCAATTCCAACAATCTTTCCCATACACTTGAGATCAATGACAATATGTCCTCTTGCCTTTGACATCAATGAAAACTTTCAACAAACTATATTTAGCCCATGTTTTTGTTAATCCTATCACAAAAGCAATGCAAGACATTGATGATTTAATTGTGACTACAAGTGATTGGATTTATGGAAATTAGTAGATTCAACACATTTTAAGTTTCAATCAAAAGCTGATGTTCAATTTAATTATTTTGCATTTTCCAAAATATTCTCTCTTATGTTTTTGAAGGATGAATCTAGATGTGTGAGAAGTCTCATTTTCTTTTCCCTATTGTTCTTCTTGTTCAACTTTTTTTTTAGCTCAAATTGGTTTTGCATTGGATTGGGTGGAGGAGGGTTTTAATGGGTTTGAATGAAAAATTGATGAAACAAAAAACAATAAAAAATAAAAAAATCCCAAATTTAAATCAAGTCAAAAAATAATTTAAACTCCTTCTATATGATGACATTATTGATGGTAAGGAGGGGGCTTCAATATGAAATTTGAGTCACACTCATGTTCTTTCATGTATGGATTTGAAATATAGTGAAATAAAAATGAAATGACTTGTAATCTATTTTCTTGTTTTATGATAGACATAAAGTGAATGTATTATAACATGAATGCATTAAAATGCATTCAACTTATAGGCTTGAGATACCCAAACTAGAACATGAACATGTTTATAAGGTTACCAAGCACAATACAAACCTAAATTATAATATGAGTGTGTTATGTATTAGATAATGTGTTTAACCACTTTTTGGTTGCCTATATTTGTGTGCTTTCTTATTTATTTATTATTTATTACATTAATGTATTGCTTGCATAGTTACTTTAGATTGACTTACTTCATGGTTATTTCATACTATATATTGTGTACATGATTTTTTCTCAAATTTGGGGACCACACATTTGTTTCCCACTTTTATGCATGTTTCATGGATAACTTTACACTTCTTTGGGCCAAAACATTTCTTATATGTGACCATATTTTAGATTTTCCTTGTCTAAAATCATATTCATTATGACACATTCATACTGTTTGAGGGGGAAATATTATACTCATTTTTATGATTTCACTAGGTTTTCCATGCATAAACTAAAGGGGACATGTTGTCTACACATGAGGACATTAATTTTAAAATTTTACACAAATTAATCTTTTATAGAATGAGGTGGTTCACACCGGTGCCAACTCTTCAACAACCTATCTATCATATAGATTGAAGAGGTTAACTCAATCACAAACCCTTAATAACCATAGAAATTTGATATTACTTTTCTTCACATGACTTCATGCCCAGATCAACTTGGTCACATATTTATGCCTCTATTTCTCTTTATTATTTCAAAATGGGGTGACAATGATTCTTGATTCATGCAATGAAAATTATTGAGCTTTATGTTGATGATCATTTTAGTGTGGGTGCTACGAATTCCTTTTTATGCTGATGTGTGTAGATTTGGAAGAGCACTCTCATGGATGAATACAAAGAAAAGAGAGGGCCATCCTCCAAGCTGTATCCTTTTGAAAAATCCTTGTTACTTTACACATTGTCATATTTCATTAGCATGTATGTTTCATGGTAGATTTGTATGCACACTAAATTAGGAGAAAAATGTAGAGAAAAAGGTTCACACTTATTATGTTTACCCTCTTGTCTTGCATTTACCTTAAATCCCTATCAATATGAAGTCCTAGTTTCTAATTTAAGAATTACAATGTTCAAATTGATAGAACCTAACCTTAACCTATCATTGAGCCAACCTATCTCTAGTCATCTAGACTTTGGAATTCCTATCCTACCATTTTTCCTTCCCACAATGTGATCATTATTGTGATTCTATCTATTAGATAAAATTGCTAGTGTGATTCCATCCATTCTAATCTATAATTGATTTTACATTATTGGGGTAGACCCAATTCTAAAAAGTGATTATTTCTAGTTGACTTTATTGTAAAACTTTCAAAACACACTCTTAAGATTAACTAGTTAAATACAACTCCTTGAACACTCTAATCAATATTGGAAACATTCGTCTACAAACAATCATTAAAAGCATGGAGAGAGTATATTTAAACTAAGAAAATCCTTATGCTCAACATTGTCCATTGGACATCCTTTTATCTTTTTACAACTCATTGTGAATAACAATTGCAAAGAGGATTGACTTAAAATTTCGAACGTAAAGTAATTCAATCCTAACACAACAAACTCCCAAATATATTCTAAACATTGACTTGAACTTACGTAAACACTTAATCAAAAGAACCAAATTCAATGTAGACAATAAATGCATACAAGATCACACTTTTTGGATGGCCCCACAAATCTAAAGCAAGATCTCAATTTTTTGAAAACAAAGCTGCAAGATAACAATTATGTCTTAAGGATTTGTAGAACTCAATAGCACATCATTTAGACATAATCATTATCTTGCAACTAAATAATTAGTCTATAGACTTTCCCTGTGGACTTGCAAGTCCAAAATTGATCTGTGAACCTGTCTCACACTTGAAAACAAGATTTATTCACCGTTAAAACCACTCTTGAGTTGCCGTAAAACAAATTTCAGCTGCTGGTAAATCAGCTGCCATTTAATAGTAAAATCCTCCAAAATATCATGTGAAATCCTAAAAATTCAAAATCAAATCATACCTAATTTCTGTGAAAAAATCTAAATTTATTTAAATGAAAAAATTCTATCGACCTAATCCTTGAACCTCTTTAAGTACAAATGCTAGTTTGTAGAACTAAATGACTGTTTTTGTTAAGAGCTTCCTACGATAACCTCTGAGTCAATGTGCTCCATCAAATCCTGGCAGCAAAGTCTGCAGGTCTCCTGCAATTTCGGGCTTGTGCCATCGTCACCCACTTGATAACTCCTTCTGTACGTAAATCGTCCTGTATGAACCGTACGCGGATAGATCACAAATTCAATACTCGGACCCACCCTGCCATAGATTACGCCTTCCTAAACTGGATCTTCTTACCTGCTCCAAAGTAGTTGTATTGGGTCCTCCATGGAATGGAAGTTAGATTATTACAGAAAACGGTGGCATCGACTTTCCCATCAAGACTTTATATATTCAAACATTACCCATCACTCAACATCTGCTAGATTTTTTTACTGTAAATATAAATTTACAGGAGCTTTTCTTCATTCAATTATGGTCTATGATATGAGGATTTTATGGTCGTAGAAGTGATTTCAGCTGGCATATTTTTATGATATGACATGATAATGTTTCTGTGTAGTAAAGATGGAGTTTTTGAGACGTGTCATTCAATGTTTGAACTTGTGGTTTCAATCATTTGCAAAAGAAATGACTGTCTGAATAGACAACAACAAATTCCATCTTACTAAATGGAAATATTTTTATGAACAAAGTTTTTTTTTTCATTATTCTGTCATATGATAACAGTTTTAGATTTTGTATATTTTTTTATTTGTTAGGATTTGATTTTTTTTTGGTAATTTATATCTTTTTGGAAGGGCAATCCTTGAATGTTGGAAAATGTATCAAATGGTATAGGTAAAATACAAGTTTTGGTAGAAGTAAAAAGATTTACAAAAGTGATTTAATTGCAATGATAATATCATTAATTGGAATAGATGTGAAAGAAAATCATTATAGTAATTATAAAATCATTAGGTTAAATTTGTTTTCATTGTCTTATGCAAAATGTCGAATTTATTGTTCTTCAAAGTGTGCATCCAATGATGTTCCAATTTTTAGTGTTTCCTCTTTTCAGTATATTTTTTTGGTCTCATGAATTGTAATATTATTTATATCATATGTTAAATATGGAATAAATCACTTTAGATGCTTAGACTATATGTTCAAGAGTTGTAGTTGAAAAATTCTTGTGGTATCTCTATGAATTACATGACTTGACATAAAAATAGAGATACGGGAAGTGATGTGAGAATATTATAGGTTATTTTTTAGCTAATTCTATTCTAGATTTTAAAGCTCTATTTATAATCCTATAAGGATAAGACCTCTTGTAAATTCATTTGTAGTACTTAAGTGAGTGATTTATCACCTTTAAGTTAGATTCTTGACCTAAAGGGTCCTTTGAGAGAAAAGTTAGCTCCTAACTATTATTATTGGTTCTCATTGATCTATATTTCTTTGATCAATGATTTTTTTAATAAGTTCATTTTGTTGCTCTTCTAAACTAAGATAAGATCCATTATTGAAGAACTATTAAAAGAATATTTACCTTAGATTGTTTATCATTTTTTATCTAAAATTACTAAAGGTATAAAAAAAGAAAAATAAGGGAAGAAAAAGAGAAATGAAGAAATATTGAGTGAACAAAAATAAAAAGTACATTCTAGATAACTCCAAAAAAATGGAAACACATAGTGAACTAACATTTCATAATATTTAATTTTAGTGACAATGGCTTGTGATCTACATAATGAGACAATTGAGATCTCATATAAACACAACATTTTCTATCAAATTGGCTACATATTAGTGATACAAAGATCTATCATCTAAACCCTTGTATCATAAAGAATGAAAGATAAAGAGTATCAAATATATATAGCTAAAAAAGGTTTAAGGGTATGATTAAATTACATTCAAGAAGTAAAAAAATTACTTATAAAAAGGAGATCACCATATTCATTTATGATAAATAGTGGGTTCCCTAATGTTTTTGAAAGAGGAAAAAATGGGTTTTACAGGGACTTGAAACCACAAAGTTTACAAACTAAAGATAAGATCATTAAAGATACCAAAAGCAGAAAGGTTGTAAAAACAACAACAAAAAAAGTCCACAGCCACCAAAAAGGCCAGTGAAGGCCATAGAACCAAAAAACTAGACAAAATGCTAGCAACAATCAAATTTGGGTCTTTAATAAATCCGCAGTCTCAGCTTCCAGCTCGTTCATATCCTAAACCCCCCTCTTTAAGATCTGAACTATCTGGGTAGTAGGGGGCGCTTTCCTTTTAAGGTTGGCATGGGTCCTTTTCGAAATACCTTGTTCCTCATTCTTTCTTTCCTTATTCTCTTCCAAATCAACAACCAGCGAACCTTGTTGCATTTTTTCCATCTTTTCAGACATAGCATTGATGTTGATGACATTGTGCCTAGCCATTTTATGGTTTTGTTCCATAATGGTTTTCATATTGTTTTTAATTTTGACCATTTCAGCTTCCAAAGATTTGTACTTATCCTCAATGTCACTTTCTCTCATTCCAATACTATTCTTTTTTCGTTTTCCATCTTCGTTGCTGAGAGCCGCCAGCTTTAGTTCTAGCTCCTCCGACTTACTATACAGAGCCCTATTTCTTTGATTAAGATCATTAATTTCTTGATAGGCCCATTTCAAAACTCTAAAAATGTCACTAATGCCATTTCTTGCAAAGGAAAGAATATCACTAGACTGAACCCGATCAAATATGAGGTTAACATCATCCGAGTTGGGGGAGCTAGGAAATTTGGTACCATCAGCTCTAAAAGAGGCGGGAGGGGAGGGCACAAAATTTTTGCTAGCTTTAGGGTTCTCAGCTTTGTCTTCCAAGGAATGTGCAAAGTAGGAAACCGGCTTATTGGCAGGGGAGCCCTTGAGAACAGGATTCTTTAAGGGGATAGGGCAGTTGGGGTAGGTCTCAAGGTTAGCTTTAGGAAACTGGGGTTTTTTCAGCTAGGTTTTCTTACCAGACATCTCAAAGGATGGGTGGGCTTCAACAATTCTCTCCTGGTAAGGCTGATTCTTCAAACCCCCACTATCTGTATCATAGTCCTCAGATGTCGTGGAGGCAACAAGTTTGGATAAAGCTGACATACTTTGATAGTGTTCATATATTAACCTAATAAGACTACGATGAAGAATAAGGTATCTCCTAGGATTTTTCTTATGGTCCTCAAGGCTATTACTCAACAAACATAACAGGTAGTGAGGTAGAGAAATCCATACCTTATGGCAGAAGTGGTTAAGAATGGAAAAATGATGACCATACACTCTGGTAAATCTCCCATCTAAGGTGATATACTCCATTATAACACGAAGCATCTTTCTCCACAGTGCCTTGATGGTGTCAATTTTGAAATAGTTGTTGGAAATTTTAACCAATTTCAATTTCTCCTTATCCTTCTTAGGAAATTTGATGACCGCCTCATCAGAAAACCTTTCGTCACAATAAAACTTCACACCCTCAGTGGACATTCCGGTAACTTCCCCTATAATTTGCTCATCCAGCTTCACCTTTCTCCCAAAGAGAATTATTTCGCCATTGTTCCAGTTCTTCTCGAAGCAGTCTGTGGCCATAGTATTAGGCCCATGAAGTTTTTCTAGAAATGGAACTAGCCCACCTCTTACAATCTACTTCCAGACCTTATCATTCCTCGTGTACGCCTCATAGCTTTTTGGCTCAACTCTTTTCCTGTCCCCCCCCCATTTTCATTTCCACCTTTCTGCAAACTCCACCAGTGTCGAGCACCTGTTGTAGAATTACACAGCTATTCCAATGCACCCACAAAGCGTGCCACTTTTTCTTCCCATCTAAGTAATATGAGTGGCCCCATAAAATCTCTTGATTTTGATGTACTTGGCCCCTTTCCCTTTAATCATTAACTATATTTTCCTCTTTCCCATGCGTAACATCATAATCTAGTAAGGGTCTAACTTTAGTTCTCAAGTCCCTATAACTCTGCTAGGTGTTCAGTCCTTGCTTCCTAACCCCTTCATTCACAAAGTAATTTTCCATGCTGTTAGCTTCCCTGTAGACGTGTGATACTTTTACTTTTTCAAACTTGTCTAGAATATCTACTTTGCTTCATCAATCCAATTCTTTATTGACCAAGAGGGTGGGGTCCTTCCTAAGAGACAATCAATGATATTTTTAGAATCCCCTTCTAGCCATAAATTTTTTATATTCAAATTATGAGCTAACTTTAAAACTTGAAAAGCTCCTATAGCCTCTGCCACATGGTTGGTTTGATGACCTAGCCTGGATATGGCCACAACTGCCATAAAATTACCATTTGAATCCCTTAACACACCTCCACTTCCAGCCATGCCCAGATTACCCTTCGTAGTGCCATCAAAGTTGGTCTTTACCAACCGTTTGGAGGAAAGGTCTAGCACACACCCTCCCTACTTTTCTTGGTTGGCTCGAAAGCTAAAGAAATGTTAACTTTAATATTCCAACCCTTTTCTATCATTAAATCATAGGGAGTGCACACCACTACTTTGAGGTTAAGAGCTTTTTGAGGAATCACATTGAAGTTTTCCTTTATAAGCCTAATTTTTTTCTCAAAGACATTATTCTTCAACATCTCCTTGTCCCTAAAAAGTCTAGATATTATTACATTATTTCCACACTCCCCAAACAACAAAAGGGAATATGAAAGCCCATAACCTTCGAATGAAGGGATTTTGAGTAGGGGCTTTCCATTGTAAAAATAAATCTTCAATGGTCTGGGGGAACACCCGAGAGATATTCCAGAGGGCTAATAATTTTCCCCAAATTAAGGAAACAAACAAACAGTGGAGAAATAGGTGGTTAGCTGACTCCACCTCACTCTTGGAGAGGTAACATTTGTTGGGGATTTGAAATCCCTATTTACAAAGATTGTTCACCGTGAGCACCTTATTCTGAAGCATAATCCAAAAGAAGATATTGACTTTAGGATTCAAGTGTTTAATCTTGGATGCTTTTGACCAGAAGGGAGGGGGATCTTGAGAAAGGGACAACAAAGAGACAACCGAAGAGACAGAGTAGTTACCCGAAGGGTTGTACATCCAAACAAGAATATCATCTTGCTGAGTCTGTCCCAAACTGACAAAATTTAAGGAGGATTGAAGCTGAGCCAACTCCTGACTAATCACACATAATTTCACCTAGTCTCCTTCATACCAATAATCTTTGACAAGCTCCCCGAAAGAAACTTTACAAAGCTCTTCACATCTATTGAATCTTTCAATTTTGATAAGGGGTTCCTTAAAAATCCATTTATCCTCCCAAAATATGGCTTGATTGCCACTTCTAATGTGTCATCCTATCCTTGATTCCAAAAAATTTCTACCAACAATCATATCATTCCAGTAAGTTGAGCCACAAGGGAGGATAGGAGATTCCAACAAAGCTTTGAGGGACATGCGGTTGGCCATTTATTTACTTCTTAAAATGTCTTTCCATTCTCCACCAGATGAGAAAGATCTCCATATTTGTTTGCCTAGAAGAGTACTATTCATAATTCTAATTTTTCTGAGACCTAAACCCCCTAAGGTTTTTGGTCTGCAAACCAAATCCCACCCTATAAGAGGCATTCTCTTTCTATCCTCCGCTCTAGACCAAAGGAATTTTTTTTAGATCTTTTCAATGGCCTCAACGTATTTAGCAAGAATTTTGAAAAGACTTAAAGCATAAACTGGGAGGTTCTGAAGAGAAACTTTAAGAAGTTGAATTTTTCCAGCTTGGCTCAAAAGAGCTCCTTTCCAACTTGCCAAATTATTTTTGAACCTGTCAACCAACAAACACCAAAAGGAATCTGGAGGTTTAAGGCATAATGGAAGTCCAAGATAAGAAGAAGGTAACGATTCCACTCTGCAACCAAGGATTCTTGCAATCTTGACCTATCTATGCTCAGGGGTGTTGAAGAAAAAAAGGGAACCCTTATGTCTGTTAACCATCTTCCTAGTCACCTTCTCATACACATCCAAAGTTTTTTTCAATGTCTTAGCCTCATTCACCATAGATCTTCCCATCAACATAGTGTCATCAACAAACTATTGGTGAGAACAAATCAGATTAGTGGAATAAGGACTAAGACCTGCAAGAGATCTTTGTTCAATCAATCTCTTAAGATTCATTCCTAGTCTTTTAGCCATTATAGTAAAAAGAATAGGTGAGATAGGGTCAACTTGTCTTAAACCTTTTGAATTTTGAAAGAATCTACAAGGAGATCCATTCACAATGATAGATGTGTAAACCGTAGTAACCAACTGATTCACCAACTGAATGACTCTGCTACTAAAACCAAACCCCCTTAGAATTTTGAATAAAAACTCCCAATCAACATAGTCATAAGCTTTGGATATATCCAACTTAAGAAGAAACCCTTCAGTTTTAGATTCCACAAGTGAATGAATATTCTCATGAACTGTGACTATAGAATCTAAGATTTTCCTTCCAGGAACAAAACCATTCTACTGAGGGGAAATCAATGAAGGAAGGATAGAAAGGATCCTTGAAGTCAAAACCTTTGATATGATTTTATAGAGTGAGTTGCAAAGACTAATGGGTCTGAAATCCTCAAACTCCATTGCCCCTGGTTTCTTAGGAATAAGGACCACAAAAGTAGCATTTAGTTCCTTAAGGAGCCTTCTAGATCCAAATAATTCCTTAACAACATTCGCAGCATCATTTTCAACAATATCCCAAAACCATTGAAAAAAGAGCATAGGAAATCCGCCAGGCCCAAGGGCCTTATTTCCTTCAAAAGAAAAGACAACTTTCATGATTTCCTCCTTAGAGGGGATGGCCACAAGCTTTTCATTATCGTCCCTATCAACAACCTTAGGGATAGCCTCTAATAAAAAGTCTTGGTCATTTTGATTGATTTTCCCATTCACTAAAAGAAGGTTGTTATAGAAGAGGACAACTTTCTTTTTGATGTCTTCATCTTCCTCTTCCTCAAATCTCGTACCATTAACTTCTATGAAAGAGATTCTATTGGCAGCCCTATGTTTAGAAGTAGATAAATAGAAGTTCCTTAATGTTAAAATCATTATTCTATTAACATTAGAAAGAAAATTACAATAATAGACAAAGAAAATTACAACAATAGACAATGTTGTATTTCTTTTAAGTATTATAGATAAGAAAGAGGAGAGTCTATTGGAACCGTTGATGATTTTTTCAGACACAACAACTCGCATGTAATTATGATATCCCATTCTCTTGAAAGGTTATTTTCAATAACGAATCACTGAAAATCACCCAAGGTCTCTGTGTTAGGTCATAACAATGCATAAAACAACTCAGATAAAATGTGAAATTGCTGGTAATCACAATCGGACCTTACTACAAGCAAACTGTATCCTTTCAATTTATCTAATCTGACAATATGATGATCTTAAATCCTAAATCTAACTGAATAATAAAGAAACAGCAAAAGATAGGGATGCAAGGAAGTAATAAAATCTAACTATTGCAAGGACAAGCAATGCAAATGACATATATTTGGAATGGACCTATCTCAATTAACCAATTCTTGTTCGACCCACAAGGCAATCTTACAAGAACAGTGCAATCTTCTGAGGAATACAGATTTTCAAATCATAGACTTGCATCTACAACCGAACTTAAGCACATTCGAATATACGGTCCAGGTTGACTTCACCAGCCTACTACAATCAGATAGTTACTGGGAGTATAGACCAGAGATAGCTACCAACATTCCAAATATGAAATCACATACACCATTTATCCAACTAAACTGATTTATTTCTAACTTTAAAACCCTAGATCTTCAAGCAATGTAAAAGATAGAACAAAAGAACCATGCAAGATGAGATAACACAAAGGATTTCACCAGGAAAACCACAATGCCTCCAATTGTATTAATCACCAAATGCTGCAACAATTCAACTGTTCTGAATATGGTATTTGCTTCAAGAAATTCTAAAACTCTAACTATTGCTCTTGCTAATCTCTATTACTGTCCTGCTAATGTCTATATCTGATTTCTTCTAACCCTTACAATGAGGCAAAAATGCCAATTTATACCAAATTCCCCCAAAACATGTCGGCCCAGCCAAACATTTTACAAAATAATAAAAACCGCCAAAACAGGTCGGCCAAGGAAACAAACTAAGGCACACATTTAATGCCATCATCCAAGTCGGCCAAGGCACAGTTCCCAAGGAAGTCCGGTCCAATGCATGCCCTATGATAATAGGGAAGCACAAATCTGAGATAAGCACTAACTACTGCTCCCTTTGTCTTTCCTCCGTGTTGGTGACCCTTGAACCTTCGAGAATATCCCCTCCAGCTCAGCAATAGGTGGCAACGGAAAAACCCTGAGTCGGCATTTAATTGAATCAATACCCTCATTGGACCGCTCAACAGTTTTCTTCCAGTCTTCCTTGCTAGCCATGTACCTGTCTATTACTGCCAAGTAGGTAGCTGCATCATCAAGCAAATGGGAGGTGACGGCTCCATCAGATTCTGGGGCATAAACCTCATGCCACCATTCCTTCAGTTGATCTAAGCTCAGATATTTGGGAGCTATTTTCTTCCTCCCTGTCATCACCTCGAAGAAAGCAATGCAACCATCATAGATTGCAGTGAGGTCAGCATCAATGGATTTTCTCCGTTTTTGTATCTTCTTCAGGCTTCCCTGCCTAATCTGCAATGCCTCGAACCACTCCCATGGTTCATCCAATCTGGCGGAGGGAAGAATTCCATCTTTTCCCAATTGCTCCTTGCCATGTCCTAAAATAATCCTTGACTTCTGCAGCAGGAGGTCATTATCATTCTTATCTTGAGAGAGGATACTCTCTAACAGTTCCTTTCCCCGGACTGCATCCTTGCCAACAGACAGGATCTCTTTGATAGCTTCATCTCCTTGTGTCTGGACACCCATCAACAAGTCAGTGGCAGCCTGTGCGGAGGCCTTCATCTTTTCAATTCCAGAAATTGTTTCCTTGGGCAGAAATCCTGGAGTAGCAGAGGAGGACGGATGAAGAGACTGTAGAGGCTTCATTACCTCCTCCAGACATTTCCTCAACCTTTCGTTTTCTCTTTTAAGTTCTCGCTTTGACTGGGTCTCCTTCTTCAGTCTGTCAACAATTACGGCACTTGACCCCTCAAACTCCTCAATATCCTGCTCAAGGGAGACCGGCCCAAGGTTAATGGTTTGGATGTTGTAATCCTGGCCTGTTACCTCATCTCTCATTTTGTCTACAGCAGGGGTGGTGATGTGAACTACTCGGTTATGCACTTCATCCCTTTCTACCCGAGAAATCACCTTTGCAGCCTTCTTCTTCTTGCCCTTACCAATTTGAGACAACATCTCATCCCAGTCAAGAGGAGTGTCTTCTACAATCACCTGTTTCTTCTTTGCAATTTCTTTCTCCAGCCAGTCCGGGGCTACGGGGTCTGTCCGGATTACTTCTGTATGAGTTTCCCCCAGGTCTTCTGTGGCTTTCTCTCCTTCCGCAGCTGTCACCTCGACCTCCTCCTCGGCTGTTACTTTATCATCCTCTTTCTTCGGAGTTTTCTCACTTTGACGAGCCTCCTCAATTCCCAACTTTGGATGCACCGGCGATGGAGTCCGAGTAGGTAGGCCTTCCTCCGGTTCCGGTGATCCGCGGCCTTTCTCACTCTCCAGAGAATCCTCGTACTGCACCAAGGGAGAAGTGTGCCTTTCCTCTGTTTCCACATCGAGCTCGGCAGCCTCACTGAACAATGTTCCCTCTTTGAACGGTTCTGCTTCTCCGCTGATTTCCTGCTCATCCGAATTCTCCGGTTCTAGTACGCTCTGTGGAGGAGAGACAGGCTTGTCCTGTTCTTCAGCTAGCAATATTGGAGAAGAATCTTTTGGCTATGAAGCATCCTTTGGGGAAGGAGTTCTATATTTTCTGGTATACACCTTGGTCTTTTCACCCCCGGAACTCTCCACATCAACAACTGGAGGTTCATCCTCCGAAGCAGTTTGGTCTTTCTTCTTTGCCACCCTTGTAGTTCTGGTTTTCTTTGGTGGTGGAGGAGCATCCTCTCCTTCAACTTTCTCTGCTTCTTCCTCATCCGAGGACTTGCTGATTGTCAGAGTCTTCCACCTGCGTTTGCCAATTGGTTTCCTCTTTGTTACAGGCTCCGTTCCCTTAGGACCTCTGACTTTGATCTTGAAGGGTGAGGTTTTAGCTGATTTCCCTTTGGGGTCCTCTTCCCCGGATTCTTCAGAGGTGGACATGGGGTCGAGATTCCCCATCAAATCAAAAGTACAAGGCACATTAGCATTCTCCAACATCCAGACCTTATGCTTAATCCAAGAAAAAGTAAATCTGAGCACTGGAGCCATCAAGTCTTCCAACTCTGTTACCTCAGGCTCATTCCAATCAATGTCTGCCACTGACCTGTCCTTAATGGGCTCATAAACATGGTCTTGGACCAGTTTTCCATCATCATCCAGCTGATCCGAAATCAGCTTCACATTATACTGTCTAATGGTCTCTACAGGCAACCGGGAATACCTTTTCTTCCTCGCATCAAGGTCATCCTTGATGTTGACCCAGTAATCTTCCAAGTCCTCCTTATGCCTAAATTCCCGGGTAGCCCTCTTCTGTGCCCCTCCGGTTATGTCAAAGTTCATTCTCTTTGAATGGAAAGAGAATCCATATGCGGCTAACTCCTCACCTGCAGTGTGAGCTGATTGGATGGATGGGCACATCTCCCCCACGCCAATCCCAAGAGGGAAGTCACCTCCAAAGCCAGTCCTATGCTTCTCCCTCTTCACCACTACATCAAACTCACAAATTTGTCTTACGACCTCTAGTAGCACGATGTGATTAGTGGAATACCTGGGCAATCTGTAAGGCGCAACTGGGCATCCATCAATCTGAAGATAAGTGAAGGTGGGGAACTGGATAAACCATGCCCCATAATTCTTGATTAGCCCCTTGGCCCCATCGGACAATCTGATATGTTCTGCATTTTGAAGGGTCCGAGTAATGTGCATTGTAAAGGCATCATTGGCCCTCCTATAATCTCTGTGTCCCAAATGTAGCTCCGGATAGACTTCGTAGATGATATCCTGCCCCATAGTTCCCACCGGAGTCAGTCCCTTGTAAGGATAGGAAATGGCCAGTACATACATGATATAGGAGGACATGGTGAACTTCTTCGACTCCAAGACATTCCTCAGCTGTTTGTCTATTTCTGCACTGATGAGACCTGTCCAGTGATAATTTGTTCCCTGACTCATCTTGGTGATCACGTGGACCATCCAACTCTCCAATACTCTGGCAGTTTTAAGTCCGACCACCCTGCTCAACAGTGTGATGGCATCATAGATATCCGGCCTAAATTTCACCCTATGCAACTGTTTAGGCAACTTGGAGTGGTGGGATTTTGGTTTCTCCAGCCATGAATTAATGATCTGTTGAGCCTTAACTAGCTCGTTCTCATAATATGTTCGAGCTCTGTCAATGTTTAAGGCACAGACTGAGGGGAGATCCGGAATGCTGAAGGCCCGGGCAATGGAGGCAGGACTGAAATTGGCCAAGACTCGTCCCTCAATGCTGACCACCATCTGTGTATCAAAAGCGTACTGTCTAGCACACTCCGAAATCAACTCGTAGCACTGGACCGCTGGAGGGAACCCTGCCACATGCACAAATCCTGAATTCATCATTCCTTGCCTCAAGGCCGATTGGTCCTTCTCAGCTGTTCTTTGTTTGAACTCCTCATACCGCCACGCGCCAACATTGGTGTCAGATATCTCAGCCCACACGGAAGATATCTTACTTTCTAGAACCTGACTCTTCATGTCTAATCTCAATCTCTCTGTCTCAGAAACTAAAGATGCCCCTGCACCACCTTTGGACTTCCCAGCAGTAGCCTTGCTTGATTCGGCCTGCACATTCAAGAATTGTCATTAGAATCCAATTATTAAGCTCATATCAATCCAAAGGGTTAGCACATATAAATCCATTAAAATCTATTTCTAACTACTAATCCATCGGGATCCAGAGAAATCAGACAGTCCGGGAAAATCTTGCAGTCCGGAAAAATACCGTCGGGGCGGAATTCTGGAGGAATCTGACCCAGATGGATTCCTGCTTCCAAAGCATTGTTAGCCATATAAATCATTAATACGCTCGGGAAATCAAAGGATAATCGTTAAATTTACTTGTTGGCAACAAGAAATAAGCATTAGACATTCATTCCATTAATTCTATCATCGAAATATCAAAATAACGAAGCTAGACAGGAAATTCAGAAAAATCTGGATGGGACAGATTTCCACGGACAGCATAAAATGCACCGGGAATAAACCCAACCCGCGGAATGAGCCCAAACCGGGAAAATCCGAGAGCAACGAAATTCCGCGATGGTCCTTGAAACTCAAAAAATGGCGAAACGTGCACCAAGACCCGAACGATCGCGGGATCTCCACCACCTGAGCCCAAATGACC
Source organism: Sequoia sempervirens (assembly GCA_007258455.2). Classification (NCBI taxonomy): domain Eukaryota; kingdom Viridiplantae; phylum Streptophyta; class Pinopsida; order Cupressales; family Cupressaceae; genus Sequoia; species Sequoia sempervirens. The sequence continues at coordinate 2,923 of VDFB02080858.1, read as the reverse complement.
CCGAAACTAGCAATAATCAACAATCTCAAGTATGCAAAGGATCCCAACTCCCAAAAGCCCTCAAAGGATGGATCCCCGTGCTGAAATGATGATGCCCTAAATCAAACGATCGAATTTCCACCATTAAAACCAGAGCAAGCTTTAGGGTTAAAAATATCGGTTCAGGATTACCTAAAAGCCCTCTAATCCTCATAGGACGGGAAGCCAACATAACACAGGACAAAAGTCGCTCAAGCACAAAAATAAAACCATCGTTCTAGCTGAAACGCCAAGGAAACCCTAATTTCGCATGGTAACACATTCGCGTCCGAAACAAACAAGCAGCCCGACCCAGAACGCCGTCTAAAGGATAAATATGCAATCAAACGGACAAATGGAGCTCAAAGGGCATGGGAGATGGGGTTCAATAATAAAAACGGATCAATCCCGACTGTATAAATATGAAAAAAAAACCAAAACAAGGGCCGACCTCAAATTTAACAATACCCGGTGCAAGAAAACCCCAATCATCATGCAAGCAAACGAAAGAGCAATGGATACATACCATGGATCCAAGGAAACGGAATCCGAGCTCAAAAAGTCGACCACGAGGTAACACTTCCAAGCAATGCAAATACAGGCACCAGAACTCAAGAAATCCCCGCGCAAACAAACCAAGATCAATTCGCAAAGCTCAAATGAAAATTTCAATCGCCAAAGCAGTCAGCAAGGAAGCAATGGAGATGGAATGAATCAGAAAATGCCCTAAATTCGACCTTATACCCGTCTGAGCAAAGGTACCTCAGACATTAATGTGCGAAAAGATGTTTCTGACAAGTTCGGAAACCCAAGCCCCACGCCGAATTTTGGAAAATCCCAGAATGCACGGAAACACAGATTTCGCGGAAATGCAGAAACCAGGGAAATGAGGAAGATCAGGATTCTGATAGAATCCGGGAAAATCCGATAGGACCGGAAAATCCCAAAGTCGAGCAGAAACCCGGAATTGGAGAATCTTGCCAGAAACAGACATGGAACCAGAGCCCGGGAAAATCTGCCAGAGACGGAAAATCCCGGATCCAGGGGAAAACCCGGACCTGGCCCAAAGCTCAATTAAAATCAATTCCAACCTCAGGGCAAGGGTAAAGCCAGCAAGACCAACACATCAAGACCCTAAAATGATAAATCCAATAAAATCAAAGGTCAAAGACACCAAAAAGAGAGGGTCCCCACTCCCAGTGGGGCGTGTGTGCAAAAACTGCACAACAAATGGCGACTCCGCTGGGGAAATGCTCCTAAGCATTTCGATGACAAACTAGAATCAAGAACCCAGAATTTCTGGTTTCAACTCTGATACCTAGCCACCTCTAAGTTGCTATCGTGAATTTCCACTAATCCGACATTCATATACTGTATCCAAGTGTGCACTTGCATGTATTGCCCAAATCTTCGCTGTAAGAAGAACCCGACTTGGTATGAACAGACTACATAAGGATTCTTACTCTAAAAGTAACTGGGATAGAGCCTCGCTGCCAGTCAGGCGTCTATAGCCCCGACGAGGTTATCGCTGTGATCCTCCTGAACATAGCTCTACTGCTAGCTAGGCGTCTATAGCCTCGGTAGAGATATTCAGATCCCCCTGATGAGTTGAATTCAAACCTCAGGATTTTCGGTATATATTTCGTTTCTTTTTTCTTTTTTACTCAACTTATTCAACCTGCGAACAGTGAAGTTCACACTCAGGGCTGAGAACCACAGTGGCACTAGAGTAGAAATTTTTTTTTTCACCTGTCAAGACCTTATAAGGATCTTTTACAACTTCAGGTATGTTTAAAGATGAAAGGTGTGAGACCCCAACACATTCCTGTTCAAACTGACTGGAAAACCCTCGCCTTACCACAAGGACAAATGACAGAGGCAAAAGAATTCATACCATGGCATGCTGGAAAAATGATCAAAGTTTGTAAAGGAAATATCAGGAACATTAGGCCAGCTTTGCCACCATTTCCATACAGATGCATCCACAATCCCAAAAGGAGATAGGACCAAAAGCAAGAGCAACGCCGAACAAAACAAACAAACCCAAGCAAACCTACCCTAACCAAACAAAACCAGCAAAGCAAGAAAGAAAACCTACCCCTAACCAAAACAAGCAAAACAAACCGAGAAAGCAACCTAACTAACTATTTACAGGGCAAAGAGCTGAAAATAGCTCAAGACTGGAAATAATGTTTGAGATACTGCCCATTGACAGGTAGTGGTATGTCCTCTCCCGTGAGAGTCCTCAAACGGAAGGCATTATCTCCCAGAATTTCAGCAATCTGGAAAGGACCAAGCCACATTTTATCAAATTTTCCATGGCTCCCTTTCTGATCATGTGGTTTATCCCAATACAAGACAAGGTCAGAAATCCTAAGAGCCTTAACTTTAGCTCTCCTGTCAAACCATCGCTTAACTACCCCCTGATGTTTGGCAAACTTTTCAAGGGCATTGTCCTGTTTTTCCTCAAGATGCAACAATTCAGCTAGCCTTGCTTCCCTTCTATCCCCTTCATCATAGAACTGGTTGATAAACTGTAGAGTGGGGATTCTGAGTTGGATAGGGAAAACTGGTTCCAGATCGTACACTAAATGATAGGGAGAGGTACCAATGGAGGACTTAATCCGAGTACGATCTTCCCAAAGAGCAAACCGAAGCTGGGTGTGCCAGTCTTTTGGGTTCCTCTCTAACAGTTTTCGGATGACAGTCAACAAGTTCTTGTTAGAGGATTCAGCTAGACCATTCCCCTGGGGATAATAATTAGATGCAAATTTGACAACAATGCCATGATCAAAAGCCCAGTTTGAGAATTTCAAAGATGCAAAGGCAAGGCCATTATCACACACAACAGCAATAGGACATCCAAACTGATTGAGAATGGCAGATTTAAGAAAATCAATTACTA
>VDFB02080856.1:0-11313 GCA_007258455.2 Sequoia sempervirens | reverse complement strand
CAAAGGTAGTTGTGCCTTGTAAAATAAATAGAGAGAACTTGCAAATATCATTGCAAGTGACTCAACTATTAGTACCATTTGTTCTTCTTGTTGGGAATTCTGAGTCATTTTATACATTCATTTTCAAAGGAAAAATTTGTTCACTAACACTTCAAACAAACTATGGATGCTTGGAAAATCTCTATGAAAGCATAATAGTAAGCAATAACATAGACAAGGAAATGAGCTGTTTGAAAAATTTCCTAAAAGAAATGTGGTCTCATGGTGATGTCCATCAGCACGAGACCACATTTCTTTGAGGAAATTTTTCAAAAAGATCATTGCCTTGTCTATGCTACCACATTTTCCATGCATCTCTGCCAAAGCATTTTATCAAAACAATTCTCTCAAAAAAATTCAAATAGTTCATTGCCTTGTCTATGTGGACATCACCATGAGACCAAATATCTTTGAGGCATTTTTTGAAACATCGCATTTCCTTTTCTATGCTACCATATTTTCCATACATGTCTACCAAAGCATTTTATTAAACAATTGTCTCAAAAAATTTCAAATAGTTCACTACCTTGACTATGGTACCACATTTTTTAAACACATGTACGAATGTACTCATTTTTTTGTACTCTCATATATTATAAGCCATGACCTGTATCGTTATTCTAGTTTTCATAATTGATTAATGTTGTTTTATTTTTAGATGATGCAGGCGGAGACACCTCCTAATGTTCATATGGAAATGGAGCATGGTGTGTCTTCTGTAATTGATAGCTTCATTCCTTTGATGGGGGTATGAGGTAGATTAGTAAATTTCAAATTACATTTGTTGTTATGTTTATTATTGAAAAATTATATGATTATTGATTTTTAGTTTAATTTCTATCTAGATGGTTTCTATAGGACATTAGAACACCACAGCCTGATCCTGCTACTATGAAAAATGAGGAGAGAGATCATTTGGAGGTGGTAAGTGATTATATTGTTAAATATTTCATTTTTTATAATGTAAATTCTATACATTAATGTCTAGAATTTTTATTGTAACAACTAAGGCTCCATGTTGAATTAAATAGGGGGAGCAACCCTCAGATTCAAAGTAGACCACTCTCATATGCATCTTCATCCCCTCAAAGATTAATGGCCGCTCGTGAAATATTTTCTTCACCTAGAGGGGAATGAATTTTTATTGGGTTCCTTTGTTGTATGCCTATATGGCATTTGTGGACATATATTTTTTATTGCATATAGTTGAAATTTTATGCCTATATGGCATTCTTGTAAGCCTATATGACTATTTTGTATATATGTTATACTTATATCGACATATTTTGATGTATGCCTATATGGCTATTTGGTTAATACATATCTTTTTGCTGATGGTGTCCATATTTGCATTACAAATCCATGCTTCAATAGATATTTTTAGATGGTTTACTTCAAATATTTAAAGTCTAATTGTATTACATGAACTCTTCCTTTATATAATTGCAAATATATAAAGCTTGAACATTATTTTCCTCTAATATTATTGAACATTAAATCAATCATATGAATATAATAATACATGATGCAATCTAACAACTAGGTCTCTCTACCACTACAAATCTAAGCCCATACTCTGTAGGATCATTTTAGCATGTACCTAAGGAAATTCATGTAATTATACAGTGCACTTTGAAGTGTGAAACTAAAAATGAGCAAGACATTATTACATATGACCTCATACCTCTAGATTTTTTTCATATAATTCTTGGAAGACATCTACCATTCCACGTGTATGCTTCATGCTACAATTCATGTGTATGCTTCATGCTTCTTGTGTATACTTCATGTGTTCACGTGTATGATTCATGCTTCCTATGTATACTTCATGTTTTCATGTGTACGCTTCATACTTCCTATATAGACTTCATGTATTGTGTGTATTCACATGTATGCTTCATGCATCCTATGTATACTTCACGTATTACATGTATTCACATGTACACCTCATACTTTGTTTATTACGTATATCTATTTTTTTTGCTTCATGATTGCATGTATCTTCAACAAGATTACTCCATGTGTATTAAAAATGTTTGTCAAAATGCTTTCTAGGTTGATAAACACTAACAGAAAAGGGATAGAAATATATTGTTGAGAAAGACATCCATAACATCCTTGAAGAATGTAATTAAGAATAAAACCCTAGGAAATATTGCAAATAAATTAATTTAGGTTCTCATGAATAGTGATGATATGATTTAGGTTGTGACATTTTAAAGGAAAAAGGTTATGACCCTTCGGATAGGAAAGACTATGACCCTTTTATAATGAAGGGCGGTGACCATGCCTAGCATAGATGTGCCCAACTGGACATGTTGGCACTAACAGTTTATCGCCATGAAGAACATAACAAAAAGTAGCCTACCTTGCAACTTTACACTACATGCATATGACAGTTTTTGGAGCATAAAAAAAACTTTTACCATGGGAAAACACCTCAGAGATATCAAAAATTGATAGAGGTTATTGTAGAGGGCCCTACGTGATCATGTAGGCTTAGACAAATTGTTTCTAAGTGACACAATTTTTGAGTAATAAATTCTCAAATATTGTTGCTTTTTTGCACTTTGGACTCTTAAGAGACTTCATTGGTATAATGTAGCTTAGAATGTTTCAACATGTTTGGGTGCAAAACAAGGCCATGCCTAGCATAAAACCACCAATTTGGATGTGTTGAAATTTTAGTTTGGTCACACGAGATAATAAACGGCTTTCTACAACTCTTTGCAACTTTAATTACATGCATATGACCCATTTTCCATCAACTAAAAACTAGACACCATGGACAAATGCCTTAGAGGTATCAAAAACTCTATGAGTGTTATTGTAGAGATCCCCTATGTATCCATAGCCTTAGAATTTTTTATTGAAGTAACATGTTTTTTGAGTAACAAATCATCAAAGATTGCTACCTTTTACACTTTTGACTTTAAGGGATATTGCCAATACAATGTAGTTATTATCTGCTTTCTACATGTTCGGGCTAAAATACTCATTCCTAGCCTGGGAAACATACCCATCCAAATGTTTTGGAATTGTCGGTTTGGTCACACGAGGAGCAAAATGAAAGTTACACCCCTTTGCAACATTACATTGCATGCATTTGACACTTTTTCCATCAACTAAAAACTGGACACCATGGGAAAACGCCTCAAAAATATAAAAAATTGAGAGAGGCTATTGTAGATGGTCCCTACATGATCTTTTAGCCTTAGATGAATTATTTCCAAGTGACATAGTTTTTGAGTAATAGCTCCTCAAAGATTGCTACTTTTTTGCACTTTGGTCTCTTAAGAGACTCCGTCGGTACAATGTAGCTCAAACTATTTCAGCGTGTTTGGGTGAAAAATATGAAATTTCATAACATAAACACATCAATCCATATGTGTTGGAACCATCAATTTGGTTGCATGAGGAGAACACCAAATTTACACACCTTTGCAACTTTACACTGCATGCATCTGACCCATTTTTCATCAATTGAAAATTGGACACCATGGAAAAATGCCTTAGAGATGCAAAAAATTGAGATAGGTTATTATAGAGGGGCCCTATGTGAACCCGTAGCCTTAGAAAAAATGTTTCTAAGTGAAATTATTTCCAAGTAACAACTCCTCAAAGATTTTTTCCTTTTTTCACTTTAGACTCTTTAAGGATATCGTCGATACAATGTAGTTCAAACAATTTTGACATGTTTGGGTGTAAAACAGGACCACTTCTAGCCTAAAATTACCTATTTGAACGTGTTGGAATTGTTGGGTTGGTTGCACGAGGAGCAGAATGAAAGTTACACCCCTTTGTAACTTTACACTACATGCATTTGACACTTTTTCCATCAACTAAGAATGGACACCACATGGAAACTCCTCAGAGGTATAAAAAACTGAGAGAGGTTATTGTAGAGGGGACCTACATAATCCTATAGCCTTAGATGGAATGTTTCTAAGTGACATGGTTTTTGAGTAACAATGCGTCAAAGATTAAGTTGTCTTTTTGCACATTGGACTCTTAAGGGATATCATTGGTACATTGTAGCTCAGACTGTTTCGACAAGTTTGGGTGCAAAACATGACCATTCCTAGCCTAAACGTACCCATCCATATGTTTTGGAACTATTGGTTTGGTCGCATGAGGAGCATAACGAAAGTTACACCCCTTTGCAACTTTACATTGCATGCATCTGACCCTTTTTCCATCAAATGAAAACTCGACGCCATGAGAAAATTCCTTAGAGATGTCAAAATCAAGAGAGGTTATTGTAGAGGGACCCTATGTGATCACATAGCCTTAGATATAATGTTTCTAAGTGACATGGTTTCCAAGTAACAACTTTTCAAAGATTGTTGTCTTTTTGCACTTTGGACTCTTAAGGGATATTGTTGGTACAATATAGCTCAAACTGTTTCAGCATGTTTGGGTATTAAACGTGACCATGCCTAGCCTAAACGTACCAATCCAGATGCATTAGAACTGTTAGTTTTGTCTCACAACAAACAAAGAAGAATCTACACTCGCACCTTCCTCAACTTCTCGAGAGCAGGAAGAATCTATTCATTGAATACATTATTTATCTCATTCATTTTGGTCTGCTTCTTTTTCAAATATTTTTAGAGTAGACTAATCTCCTTTCCATTGATGATAAAATATTCTTCTTATCTTTTAATTCCTTTTCTAAGTGGTTAATTTTAGTCTTTAGTTGTTTTGCTTCAATTTCAACACTTCCAACTATTGCTTTTGCATCTACAACTTGACCATCCACACATTTTTCCTCATCTCTATTACTATTACTTGTGAACACCCCCTGGTATTCCTTTTCATGATCTTCTAACTTTTTTTTTCATATCTTTTACTTTGAGCTTTAGATTAGCTGATTTTTCATCAACTCTTAAGACAAAAACATCCCTTTGTTTGATAGAGTTTTCAATATCTTGAATAATTTCATGTGTCCACTGTACCAATTCTCTTTTTTTGCACTTACATTTGATATTGCTTCTTCCTTATCATCTTTTTCCAGTTGTATTTTCTCCATGGAAGTCTTAAGTTCAAGAATCTTTGACTTCATTTGTTCAAATCCACCTATAGCATCATCTCTGACTTTATTTTCTTGCACAAATTCTTACCAAATACAAAACATCTTGAGTTTTTCCACTTCTCCATTGTCATTTTCCCATTCCACATAGTGCATAGGAAACTTCCTTAAAAATTCTCGAGAGCAAGAAGAATCTATCCATTCAATAAATTATCTATCTCATTCACTTTGGTCTACTTCTTTTCAAGTGTTTTTAGAGTAGATTCCTTTCTTATTTCACAGAATCTTGACAAGATTGATTTTCATAAGATATGATATGGATTATGATTGGGTGATTAGATAAGATAAAAGATGATAAATATTAGATATGATATAATAGGATATAGATTGGATAGGAAGATAAGGATGGATAATGATGAAAGCAATGATGATTAAAATGATATAAGATGATTAGGGTAGGATAATTTCCAAAAGGACCAAGGTCTAAGGATGATGGTTTTGATGACTAGCTTATGATAATGGATGAAAAAACTAAGATGAGGGAAGGATGATATATTTTGGATGGATATGATGGAAATGGTTGATATTTCAGGTGAAATGATGGTTGAGGAAGGGTATCCCAAGTTTGATCTAGGGCTGCAAAGGTCAAGTTTGCAAATTAAGGTCTCCAAATGGTGAAATGATGAAACCATAAATATGCATATAATCTGCCCAATATTCACTATATATGTGTAAAAATGTAGAAAAAAAATAAAAACATATGCAAACATGAAATATAAAAACAAAAGGTCTAACTATCAATCACAATACATTAATATCAATAACATGACTTCACAAAATCAATGTTCATTCTTACAAATTAATCCAATGAACCATCCAAGTTTTCTCTACTCTTTATTGTGTCAAGTATTGCTTCATGGTCAAACTCACATACCTTCCACAAGGTCTTGTTAAAAGGTCTACCCCAATATTGTATCAAATGAACATTGGATTCCACACCAAGGTTTGAGTAATGAATAATCTTCTGATGTATGTCAAAGTCCTAAAATAGTTAAACATTAACACTCTTATGTGGGTACCTTCTAAGCTATGTTACAATAACAACCATCGAGGCTCTAGGGTATTTGATGTTTTCTCCATTTGTAATTGAGGCCTACAATTTATTTTTTCCTCAATATAACAACACGAATAATAATACATTCCCTCTTCATTGTCTTCCTCTGCAATAACTGCATAAACATGCCCTACATTGATATGTGCAACAAATTAGATGAAATTAGTCAACATTACTAAAACACTGTACAAAGTAAGATAACATCAAGAATTTAAAAAACTATGCAAGTAAATATATTACCTGATTGAACTAGATCTTGATATATGGTCAAAGTCAACCAATGATTTTTTCTGTGTCAGTTCTAGAACTGTCGGGGGTTGATACGTGTCAAATGGGCTAAGATAATTTAACCAACATTCATCAACCCACTCCTTTGACTCACACTCATTCCAAGCTTGAATTGTACATGAAGAAAAAAATAATGCTATCTTCCACATATGGATACTCCATGAACCTGCATTTGAGCCTCTAAAAGATTGTAGCTCACTTGATCCCATTAGTGTGGTGCAATGTTTGTATTATCTATCAAACAAAAACATCTACAAACTGAAGAATTGCATTCATTACTTGGACCCATTGAAGCATTACACCACTCAAATATTGATTTTGCATCTGTAAAGATTGCATTGTATTTATAATTTAACTCTTCTCATGCTATGGCTCTTTTGAAAAATGCTCCTGCACCATCATGCTCCCCCTTTCCATGCACGACCTCGCAAAAGTTCCACATATGTTGAACACATGTAATACTATGCATCCTACTCAACCAATAGAACATCCATGAGTTCTTGAATTGTGATGTATAGTTATTCAACCATATGATATGTCGATTGAATGACATGCCCCTTCTAGCCAAATCATTGTAGAACAGTTGAAAGCAACCTTGCATGAACTTTGTGGCAATGTGTGTGATCATCACTAATATAAAAATGATACTCCCTTATGATCTTCCTTTTCATCCTTGTACCATCATTCTGTATGAATAAAATGTGATATGCACAAATATAGAAACATGTGTGGAGTTGTAATATTGTGACGTGACCCTCATGCTATGGTTGTAGATTGTAATTTCACAAAGTTGATGATCTAAAACAATGCTACCGAGTGGAAATGTGTCCTTGCATAACTTGAATTGTAAGTCTAACCATCAAGCTCTATGGGTATGCCTCGCATACTCATACACAATATTGTCATGAAATGTAGACATAAACTAAGACACTAGAATCTTTTGAATAACCAAATCACAAATTTTTTCTTCTTGACCATCTTTTGGATTGTAGGCTGGCCACTGCTTTATACTTCTCGAACTCTACTAGTTTGTTTCCAACCACATGTGTGTTTTCCATATATTCACATATTGGAATACATTGCAAGCCATTGCAATGCTGACATGTGCCATCCAAGCATAATTTCCTATAGAATATTTGAACTTCCTCTCTTTCACATGAATTTTTTGACAAGAAGTCTCTTGAAGATGTTGCGGGGTATGTATACCACAACTCCGCAAAACATTACTAGTATAAAATTTAAAACACATATAGACCGATAAACATGAAAATGGTTAGGAAAAATTTAACCATGGTCCATAAGATATGATCATAAGATATGGTCCATCTTGTGGTCTCATTTAACTTTTCAAAGAATGCTCTCCAAATTTTATGATCATATCTTCTACAAGTGCATTTTTGAAATCTTACCTTCCATTGGTTGCAAAATATTCTCATCAATATGAATCTAATACTTGGGATTTCTACGCAAAATTCTAGGTGGTGTTCTCAAAGATAATTTTTTCTCAACATTAGAAATTTCATGAATATTTAGATGAGCTGGGATAGATGGCATACCTTCAATCGAAGATGGAATAGATGATGTACCTTGAATTTGAGACGGTAAATATGGTGTACCTCCTTCTTCACATGTGAGTGATGATGTAATTTCAACTCGAGATGTGGTAGATGGTGTCCCTCCAACTTGACTTGTGATAGAGGATGTGTCTCCAATTTTTGGTAGAGGAGGTTCATGTTCCTCTTCAATTGACACATCTTCTCCTATTATTTTCAATATCCTCTTTTCATGAAGTTTCCTTATTTTTTCTCTTTTCTTTGTATTCCTATCTTCTTGTTCCTCTTCAATTGGCACATCTTCTTCTATCGTGTTCAATTTCTTCATTTCATGAATTTTCCTCATTTGTTCTTTTTCCTTTGCATTCATAGCTACTTTCTCCTCATGTGTTAGAGGAATCTTTGATCATTTCCTTGACATGAAGAAGAATTGTACCTGTAGCATGAAAAAGAGATAATGATTAGTTCCACCATAGTACTAATCAAGTAAAGAAGTTTCTTACACAAATCTATGAAATTACGATATATGAAAGTTCTAAAAGGGGAAGCAATTAATATCCCTAAATATGAATATGAATATGATAGTGCAAAAGGGGTAGTAGTGAATATGACAGTCCTAAAGGGGCATCAATGAATATGACAATCCAAAAGGTGAAACAATATAATTGGGGTAGGGTGATGGTTGAAGGGTAGCCTAAAACAAGTGTTTTCTAGCAAACTATGGATACTTGGAAAAAATCTATCAAAGCATAATAGTAAGCAAAAGCATAGACAAGGCAATGAGCTATTTGAAAAATTTCTTTGGTAGAAATGTATGGAAAATGTGGTAGCATAGACAAGGAAATGAGATGTTTGAAAAAATGTCTCAAAGAAATGTGGTCTCATGGTGATGTCCATCGCTATGAGACCATGTTTCTTTGAGGCACTTTTTCAAACAACTCATGGCCTTGTCTATGCTTTTTCTTACTATTATGCTTTGATAGATTTTTTCCATGCATCCATAGTTTGTTTGAAAGCATATGTTTTAGGCTTTTAACCATGGCAGCAAGGAAGTGAACTGTTTGATAAAATGCTTTCGTAGACATGTACAGAAAATGTAGTATAGACAAGGAAATGAGTTGTTTGAAAAAAAATACCCCTCAAAAGAAATGTGGTTTCATGGTGATGGGACATGAGACCACATTTCTTTGAGAGGCATTTTTCAAATAGCCTTACCTTGTTCATGTTGTTTGATAAAAATGCTTTGGTAGGCATGTATAGAAAATAAGGTAGCATAGGATGTGGGAATGGTTGTTTGAAATGCCCTCAAAAGAAATTTGCAGAATCCCATGGTGATGGACATGAGACCACATTTCTTTGAGGAATTTTTCAAATAGCTCATTGTCTCTGTCTATGTTTGATAAAATGTTTGCAGACATGTATGGAAATGTGGGTAGCATAGACAAGGGTGAATTGTTTGAATGCCTCAAAGAAATGTGGTCTCATGGTGATGGACATGAAACCACATTTATTTGAGGTATTTTTTCAAACAACTCATTGCCTTGTCTATGTTGATTGATAAAATGATTTGGTAGACATGTATGGAAAATGTGGTAGCATAGACAAGGCAATGAGCTATTTGAAAAAATGCCTCAAAGAAATGTAGTCTCATGGTGATGGACATTACCATGAGACCGAATTTCTTTGAGGATTTTTTTTGAACAAATCATTGCCTTGTCTATGTTGTTTGATAAAATGCTTTTGTAGACATGTATGGAAAATGTGGTAGCATAGACAAGGTAGTGAGCTATTTGAAAAAATGCCTCAATGAAATGCGGTTTCATGGTGATGGACATCGCCATGATACTATATTTTATTGAGGCATTTTTACAAGTAGCTCATTGCCTTGTCTATGTTGTTTGATAAAATTCTTTGGTAGACATGTATGTAGGGAAAATGTGGTAGCATAGACAAGGCAATGAGCTGTTTGAAAAAATGCCTCGAAGAAATGTGGTCTCATGGTGATGACCATCACCATGAGACCCCATTTCTTTGAGGCATTTTTACAAAAATCTCACTAACTTGTCTATTCTTTTGCTTACTATTATGCTTTGATATATTTTTTCCATGCATCCATAGTTTGTTTGAAAGCACATGTGTTTTAGGATTTTAGCCATAGCACCAATTCGACCTTGAAATGGGGTATGACATCAATCAAATCATAAAAGGGGGGATTTTAATGAGTGCTATGGTTGCAATTTCCTTAGTAGACACATGAAAAATGTGGATGCATTGACAAGGAACATGAACTATTTGAAAAAATGCCTTTGAGATGTGTCCTTGTGGACTAAAATGATTCCAGGATATGTAAAAAATGGATTTGTTGAAAAGGCTTTAGAAAATTTCAATAAAATGCAATGTCTAGGTGTAAAACCAAATTCCAAAGCATTTTACAACATCCCCCATGCCTATACCAAAATGGAAGCTCTGGAAAGGGTTATGCACATCCATAAAAAAGGATTGAGAAATGATGTATTTTATTACATAGAACTATAACTACTCTCGTAAATGTGTATACAAAATGTGGAAGCATACACAAGGTAGGTCAATTGTTTAACAAAATTCCTCAAAGAGATGTGGACCACAATGATTACAAGATTTGTACAAAGTGGATTTGTTGAAAAATCTTTTGAAACTTCCAAGCAAATGTAATTGGCAATTGTAAATAATTGTGTAGTTTAAAATGTGCCAAGAGGGGCTAAGATTATAATGAAAAACAAACAATGATGAACATGGAATATGCATAATAACAAAATAAAAGCATTGTATTAAGCATGTATGATAAGGGATGATAACGAAACATAATAGAATTAAGGAAAATGTAAAGAACATGTGTAAAGACTTGACATACCTAAAAAAGGGAGATTCAAATGGAGAGACAACCCAATTATGTAGTCTTTTTTTCTTTTTGCATCAAAATCATCAACAATTTGAGTTTTTCACAAACTTGCTTCCTTTTCAACATTCAATTGTATATCACTCATATAGAATTACAAACAACAATATGATTAACCAATGTATAATGTTAAATTCCTACAATTCAATCACAATTAACATTGCAACACTACAAAAATTGAAACTTGAATTGATATATATCAAATTAGATGTGAAGGAAAACTAGAAAAAAGTGGTGGAAATTTTATGCAAAGGTGGTAGAATGTGTAAAATTTGCATGTACACTTCCCAACAACATCAAAAATATTTTTTTTGTTAGAACATGCGCATAACCAAGAGAATAACAGAGCACA
>VDFB02080855.1:0-20238 GCA_007258455.2 Sequoia sempervirens | reverse complement strand
AAATGTTATAGCTAGGACCAAATAAACTCTCATTACATTCACATATCTCAACAACCAGCTGAGATATGTTCGCTTAAAAAATTGCTGCTTAAGTTTTCAGGAAAAAACAGTAAATTTTTTTAGCTGCTAAAATTGTATATTAAACAGGGGACCTGCAGGTTAAGAATAAGAGCTGTGCCTGTACCCCTCTTCATAGACCTGTACTAAAAGATAGGAGCTGTAGCCCTCTCCATGTATCTACCCTTAATGTGGGAACCAAATTCCATCACAGATATATAGGCTTGTAGTACTGGTGGAATATGCCATTTTGCTCAGAACAAGCTGGCTAATTTGAAGAGCAAATTTACAGGCACAAAATACATAAACAGCTGACTAAAACAATGTTTAGAGATGCTCCTTTTCATTAAAGGTGTTAGCACAGGAGTACCAAAGAGGTAGTAACATATCAATCACGGGATTAAAATTTAGGGGGAAGATTGTTTCTGAATTTAATTATATTTGTTTTTCAATCGATGTTTTGGATCATTTTCTTCTTTCTGATAATGGATTAAGTAGGTTAAGATGGCCCTACCTTTTATTGTAAAGGATAACCACATTGTATATTTAAGTATGGCTATGTGATGTACAAGGACTATCTCACTAACTTGCAGGTTATGGCCATTATATATTTTTAATTGTAGGAGAAAGGAGATTATGTCTGATGTATTTGAGGACAATAATTTCTCTCATTTAGAAGTAAAATATAAATGGTGATTCAGAGATTTAGGGCTTCATTCTGTGAAAACTGCAATGTGATTTTAAAAAAAATGATTTGTACCTTTTCCTTTTCCAAAATCTTATGTTCTATTTTATGTATAATTAACATTGTCATGCCTCTCTTCAGAAGTAGTTGATTAGTGCATTGTGCAGAGCTCAGGAAACTAAGAGACTATCTACTTAACTAATGTGTTAAATATGTTTACATGCAATAAGAAACATACATGAAAGTGCAACTGCAAATTCAATGGAGATAAAAGGTAAGCAAATGTAACCTAAAAATAGGGTGTTAGATTTAGACTCTATGGCTCTGTTATTTGAGAAATATTACATAGTTTTTGGAATGTATATGTTGGATATTGGATTAGGATACCTATATTTTTTATGTTTAATAGTTAGAATGGGATTAACTGATAGTGATAGAAAAAATTGTAAAGTAGTTTTTTATTTTAAAAAATGTATTATTTTTTTAACTGTTATTTTTGGATTTAAAAAAAAATTGTCTATGTTTTAAAGTATTTATATTTTTTTTTTCATGATTCATGCAACACGTAAAATTGCTTTTGACGTGCTTATTAATATCCACATATACTTAAGGGTGAATTAAGATTTTTTCTTATTATAGTGGTGAATATTTGAATTTTATGCAATATAAAAGATTTATATTGTGCTGAGCTTTTTATCCTTAAGGGTTTTACTAGGTGAAATATTGTATAATGAGTTTTGCTTTCTATTATGTAACTTGCATCATATTGTATATGAATTGTTTCTTTTGAACATGTTTATTAGGCTTTGTTTTTGTACTCTTAATATCAAAGGTAGTGTTTTAACTTGGTTTGGAGAGTAGGTTTCTTTTGCCTATGATAAACTTTGTTCTAAGAGAGTTGAATTCATGAGGATATGTGTTTGAATAAGAAGAATATTGAGAAGCATAATGGTAGAGATAGACAAATTAAGTGGAAAGAATTTTGAGTTATGAAAGATGAGGGTATAACATTTACTTTTTGACAAAGATCAATGGATTACTATATCATCAACAAAACAATTTCGTTAGAAGGATGAAGTTTGGTTAGTTATTGACAATAAGGCAAGGAGTTCAAATAGATTGTGTTTGCCAAATTCAATTTTGCTAAATGTATCAACAAAATCTAGAAAGTTGGGGATGTTGTATAAGGGAAATTCTAGCAAATAAAATTTTCAATAGAAGAAGTTACATTCACTGAGAATTAATGATGGTGACTTTGCAGTTGAACATCTAAACATCTTCAATACTATGGTAAGCCAATTATTTCTTATTGATATTAAGATGGATGATGAAAATAAGTGTATTACTTTGCTAAGTTGTTATTTACGTAACTCATGGGATAATTTATTTATGACAGCCACTAGTTCTATTTTAACTTTAAAAAGTGAATGTAGTAGTGGCCTTCTTATCAAAAGAAATGAGAAGAAAATATACAAATGATTACCAATCGAAAGATGCCTTGGTTGTAAGAGGTCATTCCCAAGAAAAAATAGAAGAATTTAGGAGACAAAAAGTTAGGGGACAATATATCAAAAATTAGATATAAATTTAATGCTCTAGATAAAAGTCAAAGCAAGTGTTGGAATTGTACTAAAACAAGGCACTATAAAAGGGATTGTAGATCTTAAAAGAGGGCAAGTCATCCAAAGATGCTTCTTCTATAGAAATAAAGACCTTGATTGAAGATGTAGGGTATAAATTTTAGTTACTACAAGCTTAGATGAATGCCATGGTACAAGGTTGATAGACTTGGGTGCTTTCTTTTGTATGACTTGTAATAGGGAGTGGTGAACAATGATTATGAAAAATAATGGAGGTGAAGTATTCTAAGGAGATGATTTTGTGTATAAGACTATAGGTCAAGGAAGAGTGAAACTAAGGCTAAAAGACGCGAGAATTAAAACCCTTTTTAGTATTCTACACATTGTAGGTTTGACAAGAAATGAAATTTTGGTAAGAAAATTGAATGATGTAGGTGCAATTTAATAAGGATAGCTAAAAAATGATTCATGGTGCTATGGTATTTGAATAATGAGTTCATTTAGGAATGTTGTATAAAATTGAGGCAATAACTATAAGCAATGGTGCAATACCTCTCATGCTCTTGAAATGAAGAAAAATAGGTTGGGGACACCAAATGGGAATAATGGAAGATGGACCTATTTCTCTCTATTTCATTGGGAAATAATAGATCCACACAATGAAAGGACTATCAACCTTGAGGTGAGTCAAGTCAAAGTGTGAATTTATTGATTTCCTTTTTTTGCAAGGACGGGGGTCTTGATTAAACAACACTTTGAGGAGAAAGATTAAAAATAGCAAGCTAACTCCAAAATGCAATCTATAACTTGGATCTTGAAGATTAAGCTCAATACTGATGTAATCAAAAGTCAAATTATAGATCAAAGAGAGGTAAGATGATGTGTACCAGTCACCAAAAGTGCTTTTGTGAAGCTGACCTAGGACTCATTCGCTTAGGGGTGAATGGGTCATGGTTTAGAGCTTGTTTGCAACTTTTGGGAGTCTTTGTAACATATTTGAATCTCTCAATTTTCCCAAGTTTCAGGTTTGGAAAGCCAAAATTTTTTTTCTGTAATTGAGTTTCTATGAGATGACAACTTATGCAACTTAATTTTTCTCTTCAAGATTTCTTCCACCTAAATCTGCAAACACAAATCAAGAGGGAATTTTTTTTTGTTTATGGTGAATGAGAGTTTGCCTTGGTCAAACCCCATTTTGGTAATTAAACCTTGTAATGAAACAAAATAGCATGAAAGTAATGATGAATGAACAACTCTATGTCACAACTCACCAAACCCTTGAATGAACTTTGGAATGTAGGTCTACTAGCATGAAATGGATTTAATGGATGTGGATCTTGATCCCGAGACTTGATTTGAAACAATGCCTTGAATGCTTGAATGGATCATGAAACCTACATCATCATATTAGCTCCAATAACATGCATGATGCAAGAAGACTTTGACATGACAATTGGATCTTGATTGTTGCAATAATTCCTCACTAAATCTTCTCTTGAATTCCTTGGAATTCTCTTGAAATACTCTTGTGAAAGTACTCTTAAGATAACTTGAATTTGCTAGCTTTCTTGAAAGTTTAAGATGAAACTTAGTGAAATGACCTTATATTTATAGGTATGTAACATTAATTTCCCAAAATTCAAATAACACAAGCTGACATGTGAATATAGATTTGAATATGTTAAAATATTGCCAAAAACATAATTTAAATTTAGGTCCTAGGTCTAAGTGAGGACCCATTCGCCCATGGGCGAATGGGTCCTAGGTCACTCACCTAGGACACACATTGCTCAATGAGAAGTGTTATGTTAAGGTATTAATGAATGTTAGGTTTTCTCTTTGGAAAATGCAATTAATTGGGCTTGGATTTGAATTAAAGGGGCCAATTAAGACAAATTATCTTCAATTAATTAAAGGAGCCCTAAATAAGTGTGAAAGTGTAAAGAGGTACACTCTACAACACTAAAAATAAGGCACTTGATTAAGTTCATTTTAATTAATAGGTTCCTAGACTTAATGTGAATATGTAAAATACATATTACAACACTAAATTAAGACGTCATTAAGTTCATTTTAATATTAATTTCTAATTAAGTGTGAAAAAGGGATACTTTTTTCTACACTACATTTAGCCCCCACTTTAGTGAGAGGATGACCCCATGTCAAAATCACACTAAAGTAGACGTTCAAGACACATATGTATGCAAAAATGACAAAGATACTCAATCATACAACACCAAAGACTAGATGAAAAGGGAGGCAAATCAAGCCTCGACTGTCCAATGCAATGTGGAACACGTCTCAGCTATTTGTCCAAAAGAAAGGGGTGGATCAAGCCTTAACTGTCCAATGCGATATGGAACACATCTTAGCTATTTGTCCAGGAACATTCACAAGTAGAAATCAATGTCCACTATGCAAACAACACACACACTCATTCTGG
This sequence comes from Sequoia sempervirens, assembly GCA_007258455.2. Classification (NCBI taxonomy): domain Eukaryota; kingdom Viridiplantae; phylum Streptophyta; class Pinopsida; order Cupressales; family Cupressaceae; genus Sequoia; species Sequoia sempervirens. The sequence goes on along the minus strand of VDFB02080855.1, from coordinate 15,473 downwards.
GCTAATAGAACCTCAATCTGTCCAGTTGGTGAGCCCCTAGGGAAGTGGCTTAGTGAGAATGTCATGCCAGGTCTACAGGCTCTCACTATACTAACCATACCAAAGTTATCCCTCTGAAAACTCTGATAGGGTTCCACAAAACTATGGCTTTGGGATTCATAAGCCCTAACAAGGTGTGTTATGCTAAGCACCTATAAATAAGGGAAAGGCTCCATTGACAAGCAAAGTGTGTTATGCTTGGTGGCCTTGAAGGGAGGGGTTCGAGCTTCACAAGGTTAACAAGTTGTATTATGCTAAACAATTATGAACAAAAATGAAAGTAAAGGTTTGTTCAAAGGGATCTTGCTTAGTTCATGTAAGGTCTCTTCTTAGGGAACATTGTGCCTAATGTCTCAAAGAGAGGACAAGTCTAGGATAAGAGAATCACAACTTAGGGAATGCAACATGTAGCATCACCACTAAGAGGAAAGTTGTATGCCAAGAAATATCACGCTCTCGAAGGACATCAAACCCAATGACACCACCAAGAAAAGGACACATCACAAGAAGGAAAAAAATCACACAATGAAATATGAAGATGTCGATGTATGCCCCCACTTTAAAGAAATTTCTACCACCATTGCTAGGAGAAATTTGCTTTAAAGTAGCCAATGAAGAAGACATGAGAGTTTATTTGAAAAGCCCTATGCCAAGTCATATGTTCCTAAATGAAACTACATCATGAAAAAGAGAAGAAGGGGTTACCTCCAAAATGAAAACACATAAGGGATCCACAGATTCAGGGTTAGTATATCTTTGCTACAATGTGGTTATAGAGCTCAAAAACGTCATCATTCCCCAAATACTCGCAAAACAGGAAGAATGACACATAGAGAGCAAAAACAAAGAAAAAGCTTTTGGGTCAACATGGAAGAGACCTGAATTTCTCGACACCTTGCATCATCCCCAAAAGGAAAACACAAGACAAAAGAAAAGATAAATTTTTACAACATATAAAAGAATATAGGTACAAATAGAGGAACGCGCATGAAGAGAGATAAATCAAACAAAACATTACGAGGGATCATATCATGTACATGCAATCACACAAAGAAACATGTAAAATAAAACAAAGCAAAAGACTAGTAAGGCACATGTGAGTCAACCTATAGCAAGTTGTTCACATCCCAATCTTGTTCACTATATACAAAAGGTGGACAACTAGCCAAAGGGACAACATCAAGTGCCCAACTAGGACAAGCACCAAGTTCAACACTCTTATTAGGAGGATCATCGTTTAAGCTCATGGAAGAGGAAAACATTAAATTTATCTCACTATGCACTTCCTCATCAATCTTTGCAATTTCATTATCATCATCCAAGTTAATCTCAATTGGAGGTATAATGACAATATCCATAGAAGTTTGTTGTTGTTTATGTTGTGGTGAGGGTGAAAGGGCATCATGCATTTCTTCACACAAGTTTGGATTTTGATTTTCTATGTTGTTCTTTTCTTCTTTTGCTTGTAACAAATGAGAAATAACATGATGTCTATGTCTACGCTCTCTAGCATTGCGATTTATTTTCATTCAGTTTTCAAGTTGTGTTTGTGCAAGAGTAGGTTTGTCAACCATAGGTTTCTTTCCTTCCCTTAAGGGAGGAACAAAAGGAACCATGGGAGGTTGTTCAACCACTTTCTCTTTAGCTTTGTAAACTTGTTTGACTTTAGGAGGCACAATGAGATTTGTTTGATTATCTCGTGGTCTTGGATACTTGGAAGGGCTTTTGGTTCAATCATGATCTCATCAAGGATAGGAAGCTTAATCATGGGTTGAGGCATATTGCTAAGGGATAATTTTGCTATGTGTTTTTCCTTAAACTTTATATAGGATTTGAAAAAGAAGTCTTGATGGGGTCTAATAGGTTCCATAGGCTCGGGCCAAAATAAATCCAATGAAAAGTTCGCACTAGAAGAGATAGGATTAAAGCCACTATGATGCACTGTAAATATCTCATTGCCAAATAGAAACTTTAAACATTTAATTATGTCACTGATTTATCTTATTCATCTAAATCAACTAAATTGTTATCATTAATAATTTAATTAAACCACTTTCCCCTCTCTAAATTTGAATAATTAGATCAAATATTCAAAATCACTCAACATGGTCAACAAAATAAATATAACTTTATTTGTTAAAGTCAAAAATGACTTGCATGTTCATCTCCAATATTAATTAATTATCCTCACCCCTTTTTGATTGAGTAAATCATTACCACTGATTTCTCACTCTAATTGGTTAACTAACCCATCTATTTCCGAACTCAACCTAACTTTCTCAATCCCACTAAACACTCAATCTTACTTCTTCAATTCCACCAATTAGTCCAATCTAATCCTACTGATTATCCAATTAAAATCCTTAATTGGATTAATCAGATGAGTTAACTAACCAATCTATTTCCTCTCAACAGTTCTCAACCATTGATCATGATCTTTCACTTTTGAAACTCGACCATTCATCTAAAACTTGAAAATCTATAAAACAACCCTCTTCCTTCTAAAAAACAATTGAAGAATTTAGAGAATTCGTGTGAAGAGGTCATGCTGAATTTACTATCGAATTCTTAAGAGCAAATACTTACATCTTTGATCACCATTAACATACCTTTTGAAGCTTTTTTACAACAATGGAGTCTTCATATTGATCCAAGCAATCTGACATCGATATGAATACACTTCGACATGGGTGGTAACGTTGTAATTCATGAATTCAATTTATGTTCTCTTTCATGATTGCATTGCTTGATTCACTGTTTTATAATTTCATTTCATGAGTAGATTGGGATTTGTTACTTTTTTGATCTCATTCATTTTATTTTATTTATGTTTCCTTATGCTTATTTTCCTCTTACAAAAGAAAATCTACAAAATGTTCAAGACTTGAAGAAGAGGTTGTGACTTTGAGATTAGATCTAGAGAAAGAAAATAATCAATAAGACAAATTCAAGAAGAGCTCTACAATACTTGATGAAATGGTTGCAAATCAAAAGAATTCTAAATCCAAAAGAGGATTAGGGTTTAAAAAAGGAGAAAGTTCAAAGGCATATCAAACACCAAGTACTAAGAAGAAGAACAATGAACAAAAGAATATTGAGGACAAGAAGAGCAATGGCAAGTAAGTCCAAAATCAAAGGAAATACCTCAAAAGACTACCTATCAAACAACCAAATGCACAAAGGTGAGTATTTTAATGGTTACTGCTATTCTTGCAATAAGTTTGGGCATAAGACTGTAGACTATAGAAGAAAAATGAATCAAAATGTTCAATCATTTCTTGGCTAATGCTTTATATGCAAAATATTTGGTCATAAGGCTAGTGAATGTCGAAATAAAATAATGAATGGTTACAATAATGGCACGGGGTTTTAATATTTCAATGGATATTTTTATGCATGCAATGGATTTGGGCATAAGGCTAATGTATCTAGATCTAGAGTTGGTGGAAGTAAGCTTGTTCAAAATGTTGTCATATGTCACAAATACAATAAAACTAGACATATAACCAAAATTTGTAGAAGCAAGAATGTGAAGGTTGATCTTATAAGGAAGAATGATCCAGTGAATAACGCTAATCTTGTTCATATTAAGAAAGAGATGAAGAAGATTTGGAAAAAGAAAAAGGAGAATGAGGTTAAGACTGAATCTGTACCAATCTTTGGTGCAAATGTTTCCTCTAAAAATAGAATGAAGAGTTTTGTCTCAGGGGGAATTTTAATAGATAATCATTAAGCCCCTGCCAAATATATGGTGTTGATGCCTTCAACACATTGATATAATATGTAGGTTGACATGCTTGACCTATTGGTGAAATCATTGGTGGAAAATATTTTTTATGAAGACTTGCAGAGAGTTTGAAGGTGACTATGTCATTATAGTAGGGTTCATTAGCTTTTGACCTAACTTCAAATCAATACATTTAGTGCATTTTAGGTCATTAAAAAAGTGTTTATAAGTGATTTCACTTATGAAAAAGATCATTTGCATTCAAGTGTTTGAAGATTGAAGAGCAGAGAAGAGGCACATTAAAGTGATTAAAAATTTATGCATGAAACCCTAGACAATAGAGATATAAAAGGTATTTAACTGTTGCATTTCAAATTGTTGCAAAATGTATACCCCACAAGTAGTAAAGGTTGTGGAACAAACTCGTCCCAAATTAAGAAGCATCCTGATAAATCAAAAGTGACAGTTCTGGAAGGTGCATTTTCACACGTTCCTTTTGGGGTCATGCATACTGAGGATGTAAGGATGCATATTCATGAAAAATTGGAAGAATAAAATCATGTGAAGTTAGGAGAAGTGTGGGTAAATGAGCTTACAAGCGACGATTTTGAGTTAAAACCCGAGCATGGAAGTCTAACGGAGAATAAACTTGATGTTTGGAATTACTTCTCTATCTTTTTCTATGTGGATGAATGTGTGAGATACACATTGAGTAGAATCCATGATATATTCATTTGGTTAGACCGACCACACATGATTAACAAAGAAGCCATTTGAGTTGTGACATGCTTATGTTTTGAAGGACTAGTTCCGACACTGAAATTAGTGAAAAATGAAGTGGTGATAAAATTAACAAGTACAAAATATGACAAGAGAGCTCTGAAAGTTAAGGACATTAAAGATATGATAGGGGTGATCCCACAAAGCTGATTTACAATTTCTGGGGGATTCTGATTTTTGCTGAAATAAGATATTTTTAGAAAATATAATGATTTAAGCCTTAAAAAGTTCCATTTAAAGCATTCCAATTGAAGAGGGTTTGATCAAACTACCTTAGATCAAACCCCCTTGGATAGAACCCCACTAGTTTTAAACCATACCTATAATAGAGTCTCCTTTACACCTATCAAAATGTTGATAACAAACCACTTTTGATTTACCTTTTGGGGGATCAAATGAATTCATTTAAAATTTATTTTTTGTAAGTATTTAGTCCTTATTATAAACTTCCCAAAAAGTATAATTTTAAATAAATTTAATTTTATTATTATATTTATTTTTTATTTCTTGTGAATGTAGGTTTTTCATCGAAAATCAAGCTCTTTGTTCTGCACATGTGGAAAAATAGAAGATTATAAAAAAAAAATGAGTGCACCAGATATTGAAGTCCTTAATCCAACAAAAAAATTGAATTTCGATACATACAAAAAAGTTGTGTTATACAGTCCGCCTATGTATAAATTGTAATTAGTTTAACTTCGAAACTTGATTAAGAAAAAAATATTCAATACAACACTATGAAACTAATTGGAAGCACTAGATATCATAGTTACAAATCTAAATTTGAAAAAAATAGAATTTTATCTTTCATGAAAAAAGTTGTGTTATAATGATGGCCACTCCTTAAAAATGATGTTTAATGAAAAACTAGTTTCAAAGGAGATGGAAAAATAAGTGCAATATGATTCCAAAAATTTTGAAAAAAATATATTTAGAATCTACAGACAAAATGTCACAAATCACTAGTTTGCATCATCTTCAAATTCCTCACAGTTTAGTCGCTATAGGTGCTCGAAAGTGAAGATTTAGTTAGAAAAAATCAGTTCAGTGTCTAGTTTGGCCAAAAATTGTAAACCAGTATTGTGGGATCACCCATAGTTAAGTATGCCTCTATGATGATTGGATACAAAATTTTCTTCACAAATAGAGATAATTTAGTTTCTTCTACTACAATCAATACAACATATGCGATGATGAAGAAAGGAATGGATTATGACCTATGTGAATTGCTAAGGCTACAATTGTTGGAAAACTTGCAGAAGACTAAGGACTCTCGATATGCCTTCAAGTATGGTACCTTGATTATATGCTTATTATTTTACTTTCTAAGAGAAATGCCTGGTGTAAGAAATATGGTGTGGTTAGAAAATGTGCCTGTGGCTGCATATCAGAGACCACATGTTGAGGTATCCAAATTCAACATCAAAAGATGAAGCCCAATGGGGATTCTTCAAATCATTCCAATCTCAGATGCAGGAAAGAGAAAGAATACCTAAGAGTGTGTTTGAGAAGTATAAGAATGACATTATCTTTATGGTGAGAAAAGACTATTATATGATGGAAGATGTGGAGCCAAGAATAGTATAGGTTCCCAAAATGGGATATGAGGTAGAAGAGAGTGTGACCATCGGTCTTGCAGATCACATGTTGAGCATGCCAAGAGATCCTAAAGAAGAGAGATATATGGGACATATGAGGACAAGTATAGTTTTGTGCATATGGAGCACAAATCAAAAGAGATCCATAGAAATGTGGAGAAGATGAAGGAACAAGTTGTATAGATGATGGGTTTTCCAAAGGGCCTTGTGGAGAAATCCAAAGGCATATCCAGTCCTTTGGAAGGTTCCCCCAATGCTAGAAGGTCAGCTAGGACCTCTACCCTCTTTTGTTGCTTCCAAGTCCTCTTGGACTAAACTTACAATTGATTTGAAAAAAAAAGAATCTTCGAACGCCCCTGCAAAACAACAAAGTAATCCGTAGAGGAGAAGAAAAGAGAAGGAAAGAAGAGAGCAATATATGAGTGTAAATGTAGATGAATAGGAGGAAGAAGAAAAAGGACCACAGTTGGTCTGGAAGAGAAAAACCGGTGTCTCTCAAGTAAAGACAAGTGTGAAGAAAGAAAAAATTGATATTGTGGATACAAATAGTGAGGTAAAAGTGGAGAAGGAGAAAGAAGATTTCATGGTTCATATGAGGGGAAGTCCGAAAAGGAAGGAAAACCACCTAAAGGGATTCAAGAAAGAAGAAGAGTCCTCTGGTCTAGAAACAAAGCCCTATGAAGCTTGAAGCATTAGTGAGTTGCATTTCAGAATATGGTAACTTAGAGGAGACTGCTACACTATACCCTACTATAGATGATGTGGACAATCCACCATTGAAGAAGCCATTGTCAGGTATATTGTTTCTTTTGATGTTAGCATGAAGGATATAAAGAGTTAATTACTTGAGGATTTGAAAGGTGTTTTATATGTAAGAAGGCATGAAGCATTTGCTAAAGATGCTAGAATGAGAACATTCACTTTGGAGAAGATTAGTGCTCCTCTCACATATGAGGATAGAGATAAATTAACTCAATTGTATAACAAAGAATTTAGGACCAAGCAGAGGGTCAGTACCCTAATGAGCAGGGACAAATACAAATATTTAAAGATTAAGAAATGAGACAGTGGAAAAGGTTTCCAATCTAGAAAACAAATTAGGAATGTCTTCAAATAGTAAAAAACAATTACATGATGATGTGTCTATCCTGAAAGTAAATGAACCATAACATGCACAACATGAGCATGCATCCAAAAAAGACAATGTGCAAGAAAATGATACTGATGATACTCCTCTGGTAGAGGAAAATGTTGTTGGAGCAGAACAAAATGATGAAATGCACGAGGAAGTGCAAACAGAGAAAAACCATCCCCCTCCAAATGTTGAGACAAATAGTGAACAGAGAAAGGAAGACACGAAAGATGATTTGGAGAATTCAAAGGCATAGAACAATGAAAATTTTCCTCTCTTGGAAGGTAAAGAGTTTGATAAACAAGAGAAGAATGCTAAGGAATACTCTAGAATTGGTGACAAGTAAAAATATGATATGAAACTAGTTGAAGAGAAGGAAACTGAGAAAGAATCCGACTGTGCATACAAGGAGTAGAGTGACGATGGAGAGTGCATTGGTGACAAGGAAAAGGCCAATGAGAAAAAGGAAGAGGAAAGCATAAAGGTTGTTGGTGAATCCTTTGGTGATTCACTCAAGGGTTTGTTAGATATACAGTTGCAATTCAAGCCTGTTGTATCTGCACAACTGCTGCAACTTCCTTTTATGCAAGGTCAAGTAGACATGGGAAAAATCTCTCCCCTATAGAAGCTTCAAATTGGTGATGTGTTTCATCCTTCCACAAGGAAATTATTTCCACTCACTAGAAGATCACTGAGTTAATTGAAGAAGCAATTAAGGTATTGCAAGAAGGAATTCCTAGTGCTACAATTGATGAGTCTCTATCTGGTGTTGAAAAGTTGAAGCCGCTATTAGATTCCTTTAAGGATTACTCCTCTAGTTTTGAAGAAAGGTTGGAGAAAGAGGTGACAAAGAAGATGAATGACATGAAATTGATTGAGGTTTTAGACAAATGCAGTGTGGAACACAACAAACTACAAGAGAACTAGAAAAATGTGTAGAAGTGTTTGGGTGAAGCACAAGTTTTATTTCAATTTTCTTTGAAATGGCCTAATTCTACAAAAAGCATTAAGGATCAAATGGAATCAATAGAGTCACAAGTTTTTTAGGCCTCTAGTGTCTATGATCCACAAGTGATGTAGATAGTACAAAAAGGATAGCTATTGAATATTTGTATGAATAATTCTTTTATTTGCAAGAACAAAAAGAGAAAATCATTGTGTAGTATGGTAAGCTCACAGACTTGGTAAGTGCAAGACTTACAACCTTGATTAGTGTGTTAGCAAGTGGAGAAAAGTTGGCACAAAAGAGTCTGGTACCCAATACTCGAAATGAAGGAGAAGATATCCTCCTGTAGCTTGAAAGCTAGTGTATTATGCTTGCCTTCACTAAGAAGGTTTGGGATTCAGGAAAGGAGTGTGAGGTGTACCTTGAAAAATTGCAAGTGTCTTCCTCTAGTTCATTGTGTTTCTATTCTGTTTATGCAATATCAAATTTCATTATATATATATGAAAGATAGTGGATAGTATATAGCAATGCAAGTACTGATTTTTTTTATGGATAGAATTGTTAGGGGGAGTTGCCTTGATTTTTGAAATTTTTTGTTGAGTTAATCTCATGTGTGTATATATATATATATATCAATTAAGGGGATCAAGTCTATATGTTTGAACATTGCACCATTTTCCATTGATGTCAAAGGGGGAGAGTAGTTAAGAGGAAGAGTAGTTGAGAAAACAGTTAGTTGGAGAACACCTAGATAAGAGTTTTGGGCATGTTGGCATCAATGACAAAGGGGAAGATTGTTGAAAGTTTGCTTGTCATTGATGAGATTGTTGGCAACATGAGCATGAGCATATATGGTGTTGTCATTGATGTCAAAATTGATGTACTATTTTTTGATGATCATGAGTGATTGTGGTGATGGAAATCTAGTATATAGGTGCAAGAGTTTTGGTCCGGTGTAAAAAAATTGTGTTTATATTTGGCTGTCACAGAGTTCAGTTTTCAATGTACAAGGAACTCATTTTGAAGTCTGCATTGCTCTACCATGAAGAATCAGGTTATGTAGTTCGAAGGAAATTTTGGAATATGTTGGAGGATCTTAAATCCAAAGTTTCATGTCTTTATGTCCTTTGGTGTTGAAGATAGAGTTGACAGAGTATCGGATTTTCCAGTGATAGTGCTACCAATGCAAAGTACATAATTGGAATGCTCCACATTCCATTGCAAAAGAATATTTGGTTATGCAATTTTATGGGGGTACTTACAGGTGTTCGAAGCATGAGTGGTCCAAGTAGAAAGTGTTTTGGTGGTTCACATGTTGTGTTGTGGATGAACAGATGGTTCATGTCACCAATATTTTTCTATCCAGTGCCGACCTAAAGAGTTTGGGGTTGTGCAAAGTTAAAGTATGAATTGAGCAAAATTAAGGGAGTAATTATAGATCCTTGCCAACCTATTTTATTGTGTTACAATTTTTGAGGCGTGTGTAGTTGGATTTTGAGCCAATAGGTTGATATATTACATGTTTCATCTACTTAGGTTGACCTAATTGACATTGTAGGTCTTTGTGAATATAATGCATATAAATGTAAGTTCATTTTGGTATTGTTGAGAAGAGATGCGTATGGTGTGTGTGCTGTAGAAAAAGTGTGATGTGAATTCCTAAGAAGAGTATGTAAATGTGATGCGAAGAAGAGTAGAGTGGGTGTAAGTATTGAGAAACATGAAGTGTGCTAAGTCAATGTATTGAGCTTCAATGGAACCATCTCTAGCATATTGCAGATGCATTGCATTAGTTCAAATCTTGGTAGTGAGCCACCCTTTCTTCTTTCTCTGTTATTCTAGATAGTGATTCCTTCAGACAGTGAGTCCACTTGGCAGTGAGCCTTTCTATAATATCTTGTAATTGGTTATAATATATTGTGAACTAATGCTCACCGTGGTTTTTCCCTTCTTGGGTATTTCACGTAAATCTAGTGTTTTTGTGTTGTGTGATGTGATGCATGTTTTAATTACTTCTTTTCATTTCTACAAATTGGATGAAATGCTCTGAATATATGTTTAAGTGGTTTCAGAGAATACTGATCACCCCCCTCTCAGTATGCCAAGTGTTCAACATTTGTGTGGGTACCTTTTTTGAACCACTTAATCTCTACCATTTTCAAATAAAATTAGTAGCTTAGAAAGTACATTCAAAGCACTACGGTTTTTAGTTTTGGTGCATCTTAAATTTTTGAGTGTAACTATCCTCAATTTCTCATCCAAGTTTAGTATGTCCTGATTTTAGAAAAAAAGTGGCCACTTAAGACCCCTTTTGGCCCCCTATCTTTGTGTACTTACCCCATAGTTTAATTACATCAAGTTTGTCCCTTATTTATAGTTTCTTGAGTTTCTTAGAAATTTTGAATTAGCACTATAGTGTTGCCAAAACTTCTATGAAATGTGTTTGTGAATTTAAAAGTTTTTTGTTGAGGCCAATGGATTTAAAAGGGTATAGTTGGATGATCAATCATTGATTTTTGATATTTTGGTCAAATTGTATTGAAGTTTTGTGGCTATGAGAAGGACTTTCTTGTGCTTTGACTATAAAAATGGTGTCTCTATGTGTTCCTTGTTTAGACCTCATTTCCATGGCATGCACTTTTGTGTGTCTTTATTCATGTGCTCATGTATTGGTTATTGATTCCATATCCCTTACTTATGCCTCACTTAAAAAGATTTCATGAGGTGGGTGTGATTAACATGCGTATGCAACGATTAAGGAATGTATATCCTCTTAAGTATACCTTACTTGGTTAACCCTCTCTTCTTCCCTTGTGCATTGGATTACATATTGAATGTGTGCATATAATTTCATGGTTCTTTTGATTGGTGTGTCCCATATGCCTTGTTTATAGTCACCTCATGATGCTATGTTGATATCCCTTGTGCATGCATTGATGGTGTTAAAATTTCCATGCACGTTCACTCAAAAACCTATTTGTTTGATGAGTCAAGTGGGTATATGCATGGATGGTGTTGGTAAGACCTCATGCATACGGGTGATCCCACAATACTAATTTACAATTTTTGACCAAATTGGACACTAAACTGATTTTTTCTAACTAAATCTTCACTTTCAAGCACCTATATTAGCTAAACTGTAAGGAATTTGAAGATGATGCAAACTAGTGATTTTTGACATTTTATCTGTAAATTTTTTTTATTTTTTTTTTAATTTATTTATTTATTTATTTTTAGAATTTTTGAAATCAGATTGCACTTCTTTTTCCATCTCCTTCGAAAATTAGTTTTTTTCAGTAAACACCATTTTTAATGAGTGACACTCACCGTATAACACATAACTTTTTTTCTATGAAGGATAAAATTCCAATTTTTTTTCAATTTAGATTTGTAACTACGATATCTAGTGCTTCTAGTTGGTTTCATAGTGTTTTATTGAATATTTTTCCTTAATCAAGTTTTGAAGTCAAACCACTACAATTCAAATAGGTGAAACACAACTTTTTGTATGTATCAAAATCTTTTTTTTTTGCTGGAGGGACTTCAATATCTGGTGCACTCATATTTTTTTAATTTTTTGATAATCTTCTATTTTTCCACATGTGTAGAACAAAGAGCTTGATTTTATTAGAAAAACTACATTCAAAAGAAATAAAAAATAAATATAATAATAAAATTAAATTTATTTAAAATTATACTTTTGGAAAGCTTATAATAAGGACTACATATTACAATTTTTTTAAATGAGTTCATTTGATCCCCCAAAAGGTAAATCAAAAGTAGTTTTTTATCAGCATTTTGATAGGTGTAAAGGAGACTCCGTTATAGGTATGGTTTAAAACTAGCGGGGTTTTATCCAAGGGGGTTTGATCTAAGGTAGTTTGATCAAAGCCTCTTCAATTGGAATGCTTTAAATGAAACCTTTTAAAGCTTAAATCATTATATTTTCTAAAAATATGTGATTTAAGCAAAAATCAGAATCTCTTAGAAATTGTAAACCAACTTTGTGGGATCACCCATACATATTTGGTAACCTATGCATTGATGTGATTAGTATGTGTATGTTATGACTAAAGGTTGATCTTGTCTTTGGTATGTGCTTGAAATCCTATGCATGTGGTGTGGATAATATGTGCATGTTCAACCCTCTTTTTCTTCTTTTCACCTTGAATCACACATCTAATGGGAGCTTTTGATCTCTTTGCTTATGTATAAATCCACAATATCACAAATACAAGACATTTAAAACAGAACACAATTTTAAAATTCAAATTTTTTAAAAAATAATTTTTTATTTTTGAATTCAAAAAATAAGAATAAAAAAATAATAATTGATCTAATAATTTAAATCAACGAAAAATAAAAAAATCATAACAAAATGTAGAAAAAATGACATTATGTGAAAAAGTAGAGCTCCTACTTGTATATCTTAAGTTGAATCTCCGTCAATAAGGAAATCAAATCAAAATTTCAATTCAGAGTCAGTTTTGCCATTCAAAGAAACATGGGATGAAATGAACTCCCTCTCTGCTGAGAAAGATGAAGTTTTGTTACAGTTGAAAGAAATTGAGGAAGAGATCATTTTAAATCATTCTGAAAAGGATAAGATTTTATTCAAGTTGAACGAAACATGGGTGAAATTGATTTTATTCAACGAAAACGAAGAAGAAGCTACAAAAAGAATCAATGGGCCAGTTACCGAAAGCTAAGAAGAAATTGCGAAAAGAGATTCTAAAGAAAGAAAGTGAATTCAAAGTTGTAGCTTTTGAAGCAGAGACAAAGTGGAAGGTATCAAATAAAAAGTTAAATGAAACAACCGCGAAGAAGGAAGATGAACTCCAAGCTATAATCTCAGTGAAAAATAAAGTAGAAGATGATAATTTTATCATGAAAGAATCAAAGGGTAAATAAGGCATCTAAATGAGATAGAGTCATTGCATGCAGAGAAGGTTTTCCTTGCCAGCAAGAAAATGTTTCTTGCATGGAGTATTGATGCAAATAAAGGACTAAAAACTTAAAGAGAGCATGAAATAAATCATGAAGTTGAAGAAACAATAGTTCATGTTATTGAAAGAGAATAAAAAACAATGATTTCAAGGACATTTAGATTTTTGGTTATTTTTATTTTAGTTACGATAAGCCATAACTTAACTCTTAGCCACATTTTCATGTGTTTGTTACTATTAATAAAGAATTAATGGTTTTTTTTTTGTTATTATATTGGTGGAAAGGATTAGCATGTTTTAATTCATTGTCACGTGCTAATCTTTTCTACCTAGATGCGATGAGTCTAAGTGGACCATTCATTGTCATGAGAGATGGGTTCCTGTGAACCACTATTCATGAAACATGGGTCAATGAATTTGACTCATAAAACTACATGATTGAATCCTAATAGCAATATCACAATTATTAATTGAATCAGATCATTCACACTACTGATCAACTCTTGAAAACAAATAAATCCATGCCATAATAATCTCTTGAAGACAAATAAATCTCTATCCTAATCCCTAATTATTTTTTGCCACTCAGAGTGTATAATGCATCAGCTTATTCATCAAAAAAACAAAGATGATTAATTCAGCTCAATAGAGGTCGTGGTAATTAGCAGAAAATTATGCAAGTTGAAATGCAGTCAATGCAAATAAATAGGAATTGAGAATTATACATTTGAATTAAATGCCAATTCCTTGAAGTTGTCAGAAGTGTTCAGTTGGGCAGCTGACAAACATGACAGTACTTCAATGTAGAAAGATGATGCTTACTGTCACAGGTTGAGATTGTTTTTTGTCCTTCCAAGTTACACTCAATTTCTAAACACATTTCTCACTAACTAATTGGTTCATGATCCACACTCTATAATCAAACTTTCTATCATTTTACTAAGTGTAATGCAAAAGATTATATTATCCTAGAAGCTAGCAACCTGTCTGTTTGCAACAGAATTCATAAAACTGAAACAGGTTTGAATGTATTTTTTATACTGACATGGAAGTAGCTTGATGATCTGATTGTCTGTTACCAAAAATAGTCTGTAGATTTAGTGGAGATTCTCAAACCATTAATGCTGCATTGTAATTTACAGGACAATTTTTCCTCACGGACCACTTACCCATTCCAATCTAACATTGAATATTTATAGAAATCACATTTGCAATGATGAAAGCCTAAAATACTGAAAGTTTAAAATTAAAGACAACTTAAAACAAGGAAAAATTTAAAATAATGACCAGTTTTCTAAAAATTGGGTAAATTTTGTGAAATTCAAATCAAACATCCATTACGTAAAAATCAAATCTGCATTCTACAATAAAAAAAACCTATAATTCTAATCAAACATCCATTACATAAAAATCAAATCTGCATTCTACAATAAAGAAAATCTAAAATACACAAAATTTTCCCCAGACTTCTACCAATAAGCCGAATGTTATGCAATTCAAAGGACAAATTGACTCACTTTCAGTTTATTTCTACTGATCAAACATCGATTGCAAAGGTCACTTGTGTTTTTGGCCAAGGGTAGCATTTGTATTATATACTCTAGAAGCAAATATCTGCATTAAAGCTAATGGTATTTTTAATTTTTCAATAAACTAAGGCGATTATTTCTCAGAATTTTCAGCAGAAATCCTTTTATCTAATTCTCCTTTGAGTACACATTTCCCAATATATAACAAGCCTACCAAATTCTACAACATTAACAGTGACAAGAGGAAAATACACAATTTTCTAATCATCGGTAGAAGGTTTATCAGCTGTCAACAGAAGCAATAGCTACAAATGTGGATGTGGGTGTGGATGGGTTTCTAAGTCTGTCAAACTCTCTTTTGATGTCTTTTTATCAATTTATTGTTGCCCTCAGAATTGCTATTGCACCAAAAGATCAACTTGTTGATGCCCGATACAACCACAGAGTTATCTGCCAACAATCTCCCCCTCACCATTACCTGAGGGGATTCAAACCTAACACCTTTGGCTCTGATACCATTGACCCCACAGTTGCCGTTGCACCAAAATATCAACCTGTTAATACCCGATACAACTGCCAACTGTCAGAATTAACTGATTCATAGAAGGTAGTTAAGCCATATCATAAATCCTGAAGAGAGCACTGACCATTTACCAACATTCATAACCATACCACTAAACTAAAACACAATTTTTATTAAACAAAAAAAATGCAAAATATTTATTTATCAAAAAAAGCTCTATTAAAAAACAGAGGCCATTGCTGACGTTGTGAT
>VDFB02080854.1:0-21453 GCA_007258455.2 Sequoia sempervirens | reverse complement strand
GTGATTAATTAAATAAACTTTGTAAGATTACTTAATGAATAACTTCATGATCTAACATGCTTTATGTGATCTAATTAAAGTATATTACAATTTCTCTCAGATGCAACATTTTGATTAAGTATGTTATGCTAAATTAAATGCACCTATGATCTAATTAAAGAAAATAACAAATGAGATAGGCTTGAATAGCCTGAGACCTAAAGTAATTAAGTAAAAATTAATTAAATAATAACTTTAGTGTTCAAGACACACACATAACTATTTGTCAAGGATGATGATAATGTGAGGAAATCATATGAATATAATAGCTCTAACAACACTGCTTTATCATTAACACTATTCAAAGGACTAGACATAATACCGATGCAAATGCGTGACATTGATAGGTTCTTTGAGTGGTGTGCCATCTAGTTCTATTAATGTGTGTGCATGAAACCCAAAATTTTTGTTGATTATGTAAGGTCCTAACCAATTAGGACTAAACTTCCCTTTTTCATTAGGGTCAGCATTAACGTTGCATTGATTTTTAGTTAAGACTAAATCACCTTTGTTGAATGTGCGAGGGATGAAATTTTCATCATAAATTCATTGTCTTCTTTTACAATAAGCCTAAAGATGCTCAATAACATTGATGTGATGTTCATCAATCATCTTAAGCTGATGTAATCATTTCTCTTTATAGTTTCTATTATCAATAAGTCCTTGAAGAGCGATCCTTAATGTAGGAATCTCTAACTCCAAGGGCATTATTGCCTCACTCCCATAGACAATATTATAAGGTGTAGTTCTTGTTGTTGAATTGACACTTGTGTGATAGGCCCATAGCACATATTGCAACCGTTTGTGCCAATCTTTATGATGGTTGTTGATAGTTTTATTTAGAATTTATTCAATTACTTTATTAGTTGATTCAACTTGGTCATTAGATTTTTTGTAGTAAGGTGTGGAAAAGAGATGTTGCATGTTAAATCTCTCTAAAAATTTCTTCACATAATTATTCTTAAATGGTGTACCATTATCAAATACTAACGCAAAAGGAATTCAGAAGCGAGCAATAATGTGCTCCAATATGAAGCGACCTATTACATCAGCTATTGTTGATTGAAGGGGAATGGCGTCTACCCATTTTGTGAAATAATCTGTTGCAGTGATTATAAATGTATGTCCGATGGAAGAAGGGGGTGATATCTTTCCTATGATATCTAAGCCCCAAATCACAAAGGGCCATATCAAGACCTGAGCTCTGAATTCATAAGTAGGAGCATGGATTAGATTGCTATGCTCTTGACATTTGTGGCATTTTTTACATTTTCAAAGCAAACTTATTCCATGTGTCTCCAATAGTATCTAATGTAGATAAGTTTTTTAACCAATGTTTTTCCTACAAAATGGCCACCACAAGTACCTGTGTGAGCTTGTTCAAGTGTTGTGGGTATCTCAGATATTTTTAGGCATCTAAGTAAGAGACCATGGAATGATCTCCAATATAGCATGTCAGCAAGGATTATATTCTTAGATGCAAGCTTTCGTAAGCGAGCTCATATTTTTTTGGTTGTTTGTTTGGGAAAGGTACCGTATTTCAAATAGTTAAATATTGTATCATACCATTCACTCGAGTATTCTTTAGTTGTTGTTAACACATCTTTTGATTTATCGTCAATCAAAGGTTTCATGATTGGATGAATAGTGAATGTGAAATATTTTGAAGGATCCTGAGGTGATATAAGAGAATCTACACTTGCCATAGCATCTGCATGCTGATTATCTTTATGTGGGATGTTTTCAATGGTAAATGATTCAAACTTCTTTAACAAGTTCATTGTGAGATCTTTGTATTTTGATAATTTGTCATGTTTTGCTTGGTATGTTCCATTTATTTGTTTGATTACTAATTGCAAATCACCAAAGATATTAATATCTTTTTCACCCAATATTAAAGCAACACACAACCTAGCTAGTAAAGCTTCATACTCATCAGTGTTGTTTGTACATAAGAAGTTTAACCGATATGACAATGGAATGGGTTTTCTCTGAGCAAGACTAGTATAACCATAGCGCCGAAGCCTTTTCTACACTTAGAGCCATCAAAGTATAACTCCCATGTATTAAATTCAATTGTCAACACATTATCATCAGGGAAAGACAGATTGCTAGGTAATTCCAAAGGGGAAGGCATATCAACCAAGTGGTCGGTCAAGGCTTGGCCTTTAATTGCTTTTTGTGAGAAAATTTAAGGTCAAACTCAGTCAACAAAATCACCCACTTAGCTAGGCATCCTAATAAATTTGTTTTATTAAATTTAAGCTGTTTGAGAGGGTCAAATCTTTTCATCACTTGTATTTCTGCATTTAGTAAATAGTGTCACAACTTACTAGTAGGGAATACAAGGGCCAAACATTATTTTTTTATTTTTGAGTATTGTTTCTCATAATCTATCAAGGTTTGGCTATTGTAATAGACCAGATGTTCTTTATCATTTCTCTCTTGTTGAGCCAACAATGCTACAAGAGCATGGGCTGATGTGACTATATAAAGTATGAACAGTTTGTTTGGCATAGTGGGTTGCAGAATGGACAGAGTTGCAAGGTATTCATTGAAAATCTTAAAAGCATATTTACAATCCTCATGCCAATCAAAGTGCACATCCTTTTTGAGAAGATGTTTGAAACGTAATGTTTGATCGGCTAAGGATGCGACAAAACAACAGATGGCTTGAATTCTTCCTTGTAAGGTGCACAATTGATAAATATTTTTAGGAGGGGACATGATTATATCATCAATCTTCTTTGTGTCCACCTCAATGCCTCTATGAGATATGATAAACCCTAAAAATTTTCCACTATCTACACCAAAGAAACACTTTTTTGGATTCAGTTTCATCTTATATTTTTGCATCTACTCAAAGATCTTCTAAAGGACACTCACATTGTCTTGTCTTGTTAAATATTTAGCTAGAATTTCATCAATATAATCTTCAAAAATCTTATGTATGTAGTTGAGAATATCAATGTCATAGCTCTTTGATATGTTGCACCTGCATTCTTTAATCCAAAAGGCATCATAACCCAACAAAATGTTCCCCAAACTATTTTGAATGTTTTCTTATATTGATCTTGAGGGTTGATAAATATTTGATTGTATCCAGAAATTCCATCCATGAATGACAATGAAGCATGTCCCATAGTTGAATCCACTATCATATCTATATTAGGAAGGGGAAAATCATCATTTAAAGAGGCTTTATTCAAGTCACAAAAATCCATACACATCCTAATACGATTGTCAGGATTTACAATACGATAATGTTTGAGATCCAAGGAGAATAATCTATAGGTCGTATGAAACCAACATCAAGGAGTTTTTCAAGTTCCCATTTAACAAGAAAGGCTATCTTAGGGTTCATCTTTTGTATCTTTTGTCGAACGGGCTTTTCCCTTTCAACAAGGAAAATGTTGTGTGTTACTATCTTTGGATTGATTCCTGGCATATCTAGACATTTCCAAGCAAAAAGTTTAGGAAAGTCATGAAGCAAGGTTGCAATATCCTCTTGTTCTTCATCAATTAGGCACTTCCCTATCTTAATGTTTTTTTATTTATCATTTATATACATTGGTTTATCAATTGTATCTCCTAAAGGAACTGCATTGGACTTTGGAAATTTAGGGTCATATTGTTCCATACTTATGTCTTGCTCATTACTTTCACCTTCTGCATCTTTTCTCGTTGGAGGGGTAGAGGATGACTTATCATAAAATCCTAACATTTGCTTCAAGGTTTCATCACTTTCAACATACTCCCATGATGGTGGTAAATCCATATCAAGCAATTCAGGGTGCTTCATGGTGAGATTGATTCTTCTCTTGCATGTGATAGTGTTGATGTTGAGCGATGGTCTTTTGTTTGCATTTGTTGTCTTAGAAAAACAATACCCTAAACTAGTCTTTGTCTCTTGCATGTTAGGTTCTATAGGAACTCAAATTTTTTGTTCTTTCTTTCCCAACCTTTACCATTGTATCCCAATTTTTTCACAAGTGCATAACCTCTCCTATAAAGTTTTTCCATTTCTTTCGAGGTCGGTGGTTGTTGATAATCTATCTCATCAAATTTAGTTGTGGGTATGTGCATGATCATCATGGAATAAACAAGCCCTTAAGTGGCAAAAAAATTAAAAAAATCAGAGTTAGGCAACTTGACATAAAAAAATGAATAAGTTATCTATATTATTTCAAAAATATGTAAGAATAGAATCTATATGAAATTGAATGTAGTTTCTAAACTACTAGGTTTGTTTAAAAAAATCTATTTGGTGAAAATTTAAAAATTTCAATCATTAGTACTTAAATTTCAATGAAAAATAAAGAAGTAAGGTGTGCAATAGAGCCACTAACCACAATAAAATGATAATATTTTTTTATAAGATTTTCCAGATATAGAGTAGAGGCTTCGTGTCCCGATGTGATGCATATTTTTTTGTAATTTGTTTCCAAGTAAATAATTAATTATGAATTTTTATTAGAACTTTTTAAAAAATATAAAAACTTGCATGTTTAACCACCTTAACTTGGTCAAAACTTCATGCAATTTGATTTTTAATTTTTCAATCCTATATTATGTGTGACATAGAATGTGATGGATGTTTTGGATTAAAAAAATGTGATATCATTTTAAAGCTATAGATGTTTTCAATCATTATCAATCAAGACTTAGTTGTAATTCAAATACAAAATGAATATTCAATTATTTATTAAATTCAAGTAAAGCATAATTTATATTGGTTGAAAGTTGAAATTTCCTCTAAAAACCCTTGCTAGTTTTATCAATTTGGGTTAAAAATGTAAAATGACCACATACCCTACACATACCCATCATATCACCACTTTTTGGCGCATCATGATCCTGCACATACCCTTGTGTAACTTGTATTTTCTTCCAAAGTAGATGAGGTAGATTCTTGTGATTTTTGAGTTGAAATAACCATTGGTTGTTCTTGGTTTTCATTCTCCTTTTTCATGATTATATACTCTCCCATAAACGAAGGTGTAAACTCCAAAGAACCCCAATCATCACCTGATAATTTGGAAACTCTTTCTTCATCTTGCTTATCAGTATCTATAGGTTATATATGGGATGTTGGAATCAATGTACTTAGATGACTTGTCATTCCTTTTTCAAGTTGTAAGAAATTTTTTGGATTGGGTTCTATATCAACTTAGTATACCATGTTGTTATAGACATATTTCATGATACAATGAAGGGTCGAATGCACTACATGTATCTCATGAATCCATGGTCTTCCAAAAAGAAAAATTGTATGAAAGGTCATGAGGCATGACATGAATAGGGGTTTGTAAGGTAACCTTTCCAACTATAATAGGTAAGGTAATCACACTGAGCAGTTGCTTGCTGACATTGTCAAATCCTCTGATCGATAAGGAGTCATATTCAATTTTTGATTTATCTATATGCAATCTATCTAAGAGTTTTATGTTGTAAAAATTAAGGGTTGAGTTGTTATCAACAAGGGTCCTTTTGATGCCTATTCTATTTAATTGGGATATTATCATAAAGGTGTCATTTTTTTTTCTCAATTCCAAAGGATGGAGCTCATGTTCTAGTGAAAGGTAATTTCTACATTAATTGTATTCATTCCTTGTATTAGAGCTGCAACATCATTTACGTTTGTACCAGGAGGAACCACTATTCCCTGTAAGGTTGTTTGAAGCATAGTGTGATAGTTTGGTGAATTCTAGATTAGGTCCCAAACGGATATTTTTGTAGGAGTATTCTTAAACTATTCAATGAGATCGTAGCCCTTCCCATTATTTGAAAGTAAATGAGGAGCATTAGGAAATACAAAATTAGGTAAAGGTAAGGTTGTCGAGGTGGGTTATTGTGGTTATGGATTATTCCTAGTGTTATATGTGTGAGAAATGGTATTTTGAATCAATTTCTTCAAAACATCATTCTTAGGTTGGTAGGGTATGTGCAAGATCATCATGGTACAAGCAGTTTAAGTGGCAAAAAATTCAAAAAAATCAGAGTTAAGCAACTTGACGTAAAAATTTGAATAAGTTATCTATATTATTTAAAAAATATGTAAGAATAGAATTTGTATCAAATTGAATCTAGTTTCTAAAATACTAGGTTTATTTATTTATTTTTAAATCTATTTGGTGAAAATTTGAAATTTCAATGCAATGGTACTTAAATTTTAGGGAAAAAATAAGAAGTATGTGTTTGTTTGACCACCCTAACCACAATAAAATGATAAGAATTTTTTATAAGATTTTAGATACAAGTAGAGGACTCATGCCCCAATGTGATGTATATTTTTTTGTAATTTTTTTCCAAGTAAATAATTAATTGAGAATTTTTTATTACAACTTTTTAAAAAATATAAAAACTTGTATGTCTGACCAGCTTAACTTGGTCAAAACTTCATGAAATTCAATTTTTCTTTTTTTAATCCTATAGTATGTGAAGCATGGAATGTGACACATGTTTTGGATTCAAAAAATGTAGTACCGTTTGAAAGCTATAAATGTTTTTCAATCAGCCTATCAATTAGGACTTTAGTTGTAATTTGAATAGAAAATGAATAATAATTACTTATTAAATTCAAAGTAAAGCATAATTTATATTAGTGGAAAGCTGAGAATCTCCTTTAAAAACCCTTTTTGTTTCATCAATTTTGGGCAAAAAGATAGTCATTAGCCACATACCCATCATATTGCCACTTTTTGGCCCATCATGATCCTGCACATACCTGGTAAAGGATGAGATCAAGCTTATTTTTAGGTTGAGGCTAATGCGAAGGTGGATAAAGGGTAAGTTGAGGTTGAATCACATTGAATTATTTTATTTTTTATTTCTCCCCACAAACCTTAGTGGATGGGATTTGTGAGATGAAGCCTTCAAGGGCTTCATCTAACATATCAAAGTCATCACTACTAAAAGGCTTGGAGGTTAAGTTAATATTTCTCGGTTTGGAGTTTTGATAACAATCCTTAGTGGATGATCTTAGTGAGAGGAAGTACTCAAGGGCTTCCTCTAACATGTCTAAGTCATCACTACTAAAATGCTTGGACAATATACTTTTTCTAAATTTAATCATTTGTTGAATTGTTTCTTGTGATGTTTTTTGTTTTTTGTTTTCATTTTTTAATGAATCTAATCTAAGTGAACTAGGAACTAGTGCTGAAAAATGAAAATTGCAAAAATTTATTGCTATCCTTAGTTACCATAAATTTAAATAATACTATTTCTAATGACTTCAATGTAACAAAAAGTAATTGAATTGAAACAAAAAAATTACTGATAGAAAACAAAAGCTTAAAAACTGGAAATTGAATTATGAAAATAGTAGTTCAAAATTTGCACTGGGACTAATTTTCCCAAGGTGGCGAATTAGTCCCAGTAGGGATTTTTTTAGATTTTCTTTTATTTTTGGTTGATTTTTATGTCTTGTATGTTGTATGATGTAGACCTAAGATGAAAATGAAGAATTTTTTAAAAAATTAATGAAATTAAATGCAATAATGCAAGCTAAATGAACTTTTCACTAATGCAAATTTTATAACCCTAGAATGCAAATTAACCAATGAAAAGTGTAATGAAATTTTAATGCAAGCTAGCTCTAGGATATATATTCACTCCACATCATAATTATGATGTCCTAAATGTGGGTTCAATAAGATGGAACCTCTAAAAATGCCTCATCTAAATGAGAAATGTGTTCTATGTGGGGAAGGTTCCACCCAAGGATAACCCTCGAGATTTTAATGCAAAGGAGATTGAAATCTAACAATAGGGTTGATGTAGGGACTGAATATAACAAAAAGGGGTTCACCACCAAGTATAAACTTGGAAAAGATTTAATATGTTGGAAAACACAGTGTGATATGCAAAATGACTATGAGATATTGTAAAACACAATGTGATACACATACTAAGTCTAAATGACCTAAGAAAGTGAAAAAAATGGAATAAAAAAGCTATGAGATTGGAAGTGTGCACCTGCAAACTTGTAGAGGTTGATGTTAAGGCTGGAAATGACTCTAGAATCTAAGAAATTTGACTTTTAGACCAACTGGGACTCATTCACCAACCTGGGTGAATCAGTCCCAAATCAAGATTTCTATTGAGGAAGTTGTTTCGTGAAAAAGGTTATTAGAATCTACAAACAGATCTAGTAGACACCTTCAATGGGACTCATTCGCCACTAATGGCGAATCAATCCTGTTCCACTTTTTCAAAAATTGAAATCTCTAATTTGTACTCCAACTCCTGTACTTTCTTCCCAAATTGAGTTGTGGATCTGAATCTGTGAAAATACCTGCAAAAAAAAATATAACTTGATTTTCTAATGGGGATTTTTTCCTTGGTCAAACCCTAGTTTAGTAATTAAACCTTGAAATAAATAATGGAATGTGCATTAAAACCTTAGCCTTAAGAATGTTAAAGACTAGGAAATCTAAGATATGATGCAATCCTATTCTAATGTGTAAGAATATGATGTAGCAATGGAAATGTAAGATGAATGACTCACTCGTGATGATTTCCAATCATTCCAAGTAAACTCTAATGATACTTTTACCTTCCTTAGGGTGAATGTAGAGTGACAATGGAAAATAGAATCACTTAGAAAACAAGTCCTTAAAATTGGCTTGATGGCTAGTTGCATCTCCCCAACCTAGAATCCATCATGATTCACCATAGGAATCCATGATCAATGCTCAACAATGCTAGATCTTGGTAGAAAGTGAGCCTGAAAACCTACAAAATACTTTAATGTTTCTCCAATGCTTCAACTTTGCTTCCTTTCCAAATTAGAATGCTCTTGTGAAGATTGCTTGAAGACTCTTGATGCTTAATGCTTGCTCAAAGTGCTTGAGTTATGCTTAGATTGTGAAAACTGACTTAGAAGCTTGCTTTTATAGGAATTATCACCTAATTGACTGTTATTTAGATCTCAAAGGCTGACATTCACCCAAAACATGAATTAAATTGATGATTTTCTACTTAAATTTGAAAAAGACACCAAATGGGACTCATTTGCCACCTTTGGTGAATGGGTCACACCAAAGGGAACTCATTCGCCCAAGGTGGCGAATGAGTCCCACGTAAGGTTTTGAGGTGGGTTTTTGAGATTTGAATGATTTAAATGATTTTTGTTAGGGTTTAAGTGATTTATATGATTTTTGAGTGGAATGAGCCTCAAGAACCAAAATAATGGATCCCAGGGGCCTATAAATGATGATTTAAAAGAGTAATTAATGCAAGGTTTCCCAAGATAGGTCCAAATTAGACCAATAATTGTACTATCTCCAAGAAGGGAGTACAATTTTGGGGGTAAAATCAACATTGATGACTCCAAGCATGCAACTTGTAGTGGTGATGAGCAACAACAAAATAGTGATTTTTTGGTTGCTTGTATTTATTGTATGCTAGAGATTCAAAGTTTTCAGTTTGACTTGTTAGAGGATGAGTTTCCCTCTACAAGTCAAAATTGTGAAGAGGCATATTTTTCTTTTCCATATGAATTGGATGAATCTTCTCTTTATCTTGATTCATGTTAGGTGGTCAACGGGTATGAAGGTACGATGGTTTCATATGGTGTTGATCATAGTTCTCAATTTTTTCTGCTTGGTACAAAATTAGAAAATCTAGTGTCTGGTAGTGAGGTGGCCTATGTGGTATGGTTACAATGCAACAAAAGGATAAAAAACAAAGCAATTTTTCACTTGTTCAAAGGTAATCATATATTTTTTCTTGAAGGAATGAGGTGGCCCATGCTACTATGGTGTGGTAGAAAATTTTTTGGGTTAAGGGAGATCAACTCCTTTGATAGGCTGGTGTTTAATAGAGGCAAGCATTTGCTCTATTTTTTATTTGGTGGCCTAAGGCCATCAAATGAATTTTGAAGATTGGGTAGTTTCTAAGCTCAATTGGTCTTTGGCATGTGGTCTACTTCCCTAGATATTTGGAATATTTCCATCCTTCACTGAAGCATGCATCCCCAAATAGAGCCACTAGTGGTACCTCTTTTTTTTTATGCCAATGCCTCATTTGTAAAATCCTAAAATTGGCTAAAAATTGTATGGAAATTTTGGTATTTCAAGATTTTTCTTTCCTTATTCCTCTCATCCCTCCTTTGTCACTCTCGATCTCCTTCTTCATTCCCCCTTATTTTCATCTTCTTCCTAGGCATTTAGGGTTTCTCCCATCTGGATTAACGCTTTCCTCCTCCCTCTATATTTTTATCCATTTCAATCTCTTCAAAAATCTACTAAGTGTTGGATTTTCGGGGGTTGGACTTGAGGATTACCCCTTACCTCTTACCATTTATTATGGTAAGAGGTAATCCCTCCATCGGACCCCTAATCCCAAAATAATTCTACGAAAAGCAACCAAGTGTTTTCTTTTTGAACTTCGGGTATTGGTCATACCCTTTACCTCTTACCTTGGTTAAGGTAAGAGGTAAGACCTTTCTTTGACCCCCAATCCCATGATGCATCCTTCAAAAGGAAATTGTCGACTGTTCAGGCATCAAGGATCGATCATCTCCTTTACCATTTACTGCTTCACAATAAGTGGTAAGGTTTAAGGCATCCTCGCAATTCTCATGACCAATGCCTAGAGGTCTTCTTCTTCCCTCCACCTTCTTACAAATATCCTTTCCTTCTCAAAGTTTTAAGCTTCCCTTCCAAGTCATATTTTCTCAAAATCCGTCTATCTTTTCTAGGACTTTTGAGTTTCATGATCTTCTCTTACCTCTTACTGCTTAGTGATAAGTGGTGAGCCATAAGCTCAACCCTCGATCTTCGATGAACCTTTAGACTTTGGTGTTAACCATCCCCCCTTATGGTTTTCCTTATCTTTGGTAAGCAGTAAGTTGCACCTCCAAATCCTGATGCCCATTGTCGATGTTGATGCTTCTGATAGAGTATGAAGTATGAAGAAATGCTAGATCCTGATGTCTAATGGCAATGTTTTGAGCCTTGTGAACCATTTAATGATTGACAAACTTTCCTTTCAGGCTTGATGGCTCGATTATCCTCGCGACTTGGAATGTTTTGTTGATGGAACCATTAATGTTGCAATGACTCTTTTTGGGTAGCTAGTTTTATTTTTGGGGGGGGGCAAGAATGCTTTTAAATGTTTTTTCTACTTACCTCTATTATGATGAAGTGGTGCCCATGTCTCCTTCTATGTTGTTGTTCTTCCTTCTATCAATGATTTGGTCTTTGTTGTGATTTCTTGCAGATTTGGCAAGAGCTTTCTTTATTTTTTGCATGCTCATTGATATGGTTTCCTAGCGTAAATATCAGATGCATTAATGGTGGTTTCCTTCTTTATTTTTGGTCATATTTTATAGCTATGTAGATATTTTCTAACTCATGGGTAAACCCTAGTTGTGTTAGGGTTTATGACTAGTCGAGTTTTTGGTTATGCCTCAACCATAAAGGAAAGTATTATTATTTTTTTAGGCTTCTGAGGTTAGTTCTTTATTGGAGAGTTTTTTGTATTGGTGAAGCAAATCTTTTATGATTAGGGATGTTATGTCTCTTTTGCTCAATTAGGGTGTTTCACCTAAAGGAAAGAGTTAGATCCCACACGGTCCAAAATCTAGGTGGTTCACTCAAATAAGGGGATGTATGATGGAATTAAGCCTAAATGAAACTAGATGATGAAATTGATTGATTAAAGTATGCAAAACCTAAGAAATGTAACTTGTTTGAAAACACATTGTGTAATACAAAAACACTTAGAAATGTGAACAAAACTAAATAGAAATGGATGGGACTTAAAGCGCACACCTAAGATATGGATGGAGATTGGAAATGGATTATGGAATGCTGATGATGTTGAATTTTAGGCCTGGTGGGACTCATTTTCCATTCTAGGCAAATCAATCCTAGTTCTATAAAACTATTATGAAACATGTTTCAGACAAAAGGGTATCCAAAAATGAAGAAAATCAAAAACTAACTTGGAAGTGGGACTCATTCACCACCCATGGAAAATGAGTCCATTTTGAATTTCTAAATATTCAAAGGTGGAATCCAGAGCTTTTGGTATGCACTTTCTGCTTCTCCAAGTGTCCGCTTCTGAAACTCTAAATTTTGAATGTGAAAGTGAGTTTTTATTGATATTTTGACTTGTTCAATGAAGAGAAGACTTCAACTTTGCAATACAATCTTCCTTGATTCATAAGCCTCCAAGATGTCTAAATCTGTAAACACACAAGATAAGAATGAGAAATGGTGAATGTTAAGGCATAGGGATTATCCTTGGTCAAACCCCTTTTAAGTAATTAAACCAAAATAGAGAAAGAATGTAATGAAGAATGCAACAATGGAGTTGATTACCTTTCCATGATGTTTTATCTTGAATTTCTATAGAAAAACATGAAGAATCTTCCCTTGAATTTCTTTGGAAGCTATCTTGATGACATACAAAGATGAAACCCTAACTTGCTTGACTTAATGGAGAAGAGAGATGATGAATGAGTTGTGAAAATGAGTCAATGGATGAATGGGGATTAGAATGGATGGATAAAAACTTATTTATACACTCTTATGCCCTAATAACCCAATGATACCTCATCACATGCCAAAATAAGGTTATTTTGAATAAAAACCTAAAAGAAAATTTGAATGATTTTGATTTTGGAGCTAAGAGGGACTCATTTTCCACCCATGGTGAATGGGTCCCACCTTGGGCTTGTAAGTGGGTTTCAGGAATTAAGTCATATTTAAGTTTGTTTGTTGGGTTTACATTAAAAAATACACTTAATTAAGTCTTGTGAGTTCATAAAGGGGTCAAAATAAAGCATAAGAAAGGTGTAAATAGTAAAAGTAAGCCTAGAAAAGCATGAAATCTTGTTACAAGACTTTACAACACTTTAGAATAGGTACTTAATAAGTGATGAAAAGGTTGATTTTTAGGTGAATTATAATGAAAAGAGTCTAGAAAAGTGTAGAAATGTGTTACAACACTTCACAACACTTCACAAGATGCCACAATTTGAATATTTAGGACCTAATGTGAATGCATAAGTTACATTGCAACATTAAATCAAAGCAAAATAGACCAAGCATCATGAGAAAAAAACCTAAATAAACATCCAATTTTCAATGGTCCATTTTTCTATGGTACATTTTATCCCCACTTTAGTGAGAGGTTGAACTTGCTTCAAACTCACACTTAAGAGACGTTCAAGAGAGGTCCAAGTGTACAGACGCATATGAAAAGAGTGAAAAAGATCAAGAAGGTAGTCAAGCACCCTAAGATCAAGATCCAAGTCAAACAATCAAGATACATAATCATGCAATGGAAAGAAAGGAAAACAGGTGGAAAAGATGTACTCACTATGGGGCCACAAAACATTAGATTATCCACGGAGTGAGTAATCCACGATATGCTCACTTTGGGCCACAAAAAAAAAGGTCATTCTTGGGGTGAGTAATCCCAAAGAAGTGGTTTAGTGAGAAATTCATGCTTGTGTCTACTTTCCACCGTATAATGAGAAAGTCATTCCAGTGTGTCGACTTCCCATTATGCAAACCATACCAAAGTTATGCTCTTGATAACATTGACAAGGCACCATAATGTAATGATTTTTGTAAATGTTTTGAATATGTAAAGAATTTTGTTAAAGGGGATTTTTCTTTGTTCATGTAAGGTCTTCTTCTTAGGGAGCAGTGTGCTTAACACCTCCAAGAGAGGACAAGTCAGGGTGTCAGATTGTTATCCATGAGATGCCTCATTCATATCATGCCACTTTTGTTGATCATACACTCTTGGAAGGCATCAAACTCAATGGCACCACCAAGAAGAGGACACATCAAAAGAAAAAGAAAATCCCACCATGAAATTTGTAAACAAATGTTGCCTATGTATGCTCCCCACTTTAAAGCAATTGCTAACACCATTACTGTGAGAAATTGCTTTAAACTAGAAGAGAGAGTATGATAGCTTATTTGAAAATCCCTATTCCAAGCCATATATTTTCAATAAGCTATGTCATGAAGAAAGGGAGTATATCACATGCAATTCAATTTAACACATGTCGTCCACATCACAAACTTGCTCTTATATGTTCATGAAAGGTTAACGAAAAGTGGCATACAAGGACAAGGCTATCAAACCCCTTTCCCCCACCTAGTGTAGGAAAAAGGTGAGCCTAGAATGGATGAAAGGAAGTATCAGGTAGAGGAATTAGGTGCTCCAGCACAAGGAAGAGCACCACACTCCTTTAGATGTTGAATTGTGTTGGGAAAATTCTGAGAGGAGAGTGAAGATAAGGGAGATACCCCTAAATATTTCTTGAAAGAGTATGATATGTCAATTTTTTTCATGTGTCCATTGCATCAATGTGTAGGAGGAAGATTGCAACTGATACCATAACAATATTCCAAGTTAGATGAAGGGGACCATGTGTGTTTGTGAGGAGTAGTTTTTTTACAAGAAAACAAATTCTTACTAATGTTATGTGTCTTTGCTTCATGAAGGATGGGATTTATATTGCCCCCATCACCACCATGGGGTGATTTGGTAGAACTAAGCTGAGTGAATGGGACACAAGGTTGTTTGGGTTGAGATTGGGATATTGTGCACCCTCCCTTAAAGGTAGGTGTGAAACTCCAATCACTACTAGAGCTTGTGTCTAAAAATGAATCATTTGTATATGACTCTTTGGACCATGAGGGTGAGATTTTGGAAATGTTATGGAAAGGAGGGGTAGGATCTAACAACCCCCAATTATCATGAAAGAGTTTTATTGTAGGTGAAGAGTTAGGACCAATTTGGATAGGTTCAAGTTTTGATCTAGGAATGAAAGGAGTAGGCGAGTTGGAAGTGTTGTGATCAGTTGGCGCATAGCTTCGCTCAACTGCATCAATCATGTATATCTTGTTGTTCTATTCAAATTTCATTACACGGTAAAGGGTAGATGGAACTCCTTTCATAGCATGAATCCATGGTATTCCTAGGAGAAGATTGTATGGAAGGGGTCCTTGTATGATATGGATAGAGGTAGGAAACACTCTAGGTCTAACCTCAATAGTTAATGTGATCATCCTGAGTGGTTTCCTATTAACATTGTCAAATCCATGAATATGAACATCATTAGGTTGAATGAGATTTTTTTCCATGCCAAGTTTGTGTAGGAGGTCAATGCTACAAAAATTAATTTCTTCTCCATTGTCGATGAGAGTGTTCCTAATTATAGTTTCATTAATGATCACCTTTATCATCAAGGGATCATATTTGTTTTGAATATCAAGTGAGGGTAATTCATATTTAGGGAATGGGATTTATGACTGGGTGGCTTGCATGGGACGAGAGGAGGGTGTACATTATGCAATTCTATGTAATATTGGATCTCCTCCTGTATTTGTGACATTTCATGAAAGAGAAGTTTGACTGTTGGTGAGAGTTGAATGAGTTCCCATATAGATATATTAGCAAGAGCCTTTTTAAGGTCTTCAACACTAGGCACTTTTTGAGGAAAAGGTAATGTTGTAGGAGTGTTGTGTGGTCCCTTAGATGTTTGAGTCACTAACTGACAACTTAAAACATTGTTATGATTAGATTGCATCATGGATTTCCAGACATCTAAATTTTTTTTGTGATTCACTAATGGAAGGTGACTTAGGAAGCTCACTAATTAAAGGAGGTCCCACTTGTGTTGTCATAACCTCAAGAATTTTTTCTTTATTGGTATGATGTGTTTATGGAGGGGATTCGAATGGCACTTTATGATTGTCTTGCATCCGAATGATGTTGATGCTGACTTTTAGGCCTGGTGGGACTCATTTTCCATTTTGGGTGAATCAGTCCCAGTTATGCAAAACTGTTCGGAAACCTATTTATGAGAAAAGGGTATCTAAAATGTAGAAAACCAAAAATTGACCTTGGAGTGGAACTCATTCACCACCCATGGTGAATGAGTCCATTTTTTAATTTTTTAATTTTCAAAGGTGGAATCTAGAGCTTTTACTCTTACATCTTTCTACTCTCCAATTGTTCGCTTTGAAACTCTCATTTTGAACCCAAAGTGGGTTTTGTTGATATTTTGACTTTTTCAATGAAGAGAATTCTACAACTTTCTAACACAATATTCAATGATTCCTAAGCCTCCAAGATGTATGCACCTAAAGGAAACACAAGATACAGGCATAGATGGTGAATAAAGTTAGGGCATGGGGGTTTGCCTTGTCAACCCCCTTTAAGTAATTAAACCAAAATAGAGAAAGAATGTAATGAAGCATGCACAATGAATTTTATTATCTTTCCATGATGTTTCCTATCTCTTGAATTTCTACAAAAACATGAAGAATCTTCTCATTGAAATGCTCCTAAAGCTATCTTGATGGACTCTACAAAGCATGAAACCCTAATCATTGAATTTAATGGAGAAGAGAGATGATGAATGAGTTGTGAAAAATGAATCAATGGATGAATGGGTTATAATGGATGAAAAACACTTATTTATACACTCTTACCCTAATAATAACCCAATGATACCTCATCTGTGTTGACATAAGGTACTTGAAATAAAAATTTGAAAGAAAATTTGAATTATTTTTGGCCTTGAGTCAAGAGGGAATTCTATCTACCAAACACATGCTTAATCGGGTCCCACCTTGGGCTTGTAAGTGGGTTTCATGAAATTAAGTCGATTTAATGTTGTTTTGGTTTACATTAAAAAATATACCCCATCTAAGTCTTGTGCATAAAGGGGCCCAAATATAGTATAAGAAAAGAATAAAGTGAAAGTAAGCCTAGAAAACCATGAAATCTTGTTACTAGACTTTACAACACTTCAAAATAGGACTTGAAAAATGATGAAAAGGTGATTTTTAGGTGAATTCTAATGAATAGAGTCTAGAAAAGTGTAGAAATGTGTTACAACACTTTGACAACACTTTCACAAGATGCCATAGTTCCTGAATATTTTAGGACCTAATGTGAATGCATAAGTTACATTGAACATTAAATCAAAGCAAAATAGACCAAGAATCATGATAGAAAGACCTAAATAACCATGAAAATGTCAATGGTCAATTTTTATATGGTACAATTGGTAAGCTGGATGCTATGTACAAAATATTGCTAAAAGGTGAAGATCTATGTTTGTAATCCATTACTTGATAATTCCTCTGTATCGTGCAACTGTGGCATATATGGATATATGGTGGCATGCAATTGTCTCTAATTTTGAAACATTATATCTTTTGAATCTAAATATATTCCAAACACATCTTTTTTTGAACTATTTATATGTTTGCTTGTGATTCAATGAGTGATAAATGTTGTGTGAGTAGTGAAGACACGTATTTTTAGGTGGATTTATAAGGAATTGTGAAAAGTTTGTAGGTCAAGTTATCACAAGGTAGTTCATTAAAAAAACTCCTAAGATATGTTTTTTCTTGTTTTTTCCATGTCATAAATTTCATAACATATGACTTTTCATCCCAAGGTGCACTAGTCTTATGCACTTTCCTCCCCCCATCCTTAGGAAATAAACTTTCTATATTCAAAAACATTTTCCCCACTTCCTTTGTTTTGATATTTCTTTTCATTTATTTCCTTTTATTCACACCTAAACTTAAATTTCCAGTAGAAAAAATGGATGTAACTATCCTAGTCCCTTTATCATCCTGTATAATCCCTCTCGATTTACATATATAGGAATACCCACCTAGGTCCTATAGAGCCTAAAGTGTAGGGGTGAAAAGTGTTAAATCCATCTCACGTTCATTGGCCCCTAATATTGAAGTCCTTTAGCATAATATTTGGCTATCCTTTAGAGGGTTTTCATGATTCTATGGGAAAAACACAAACACATCCAATACTAGTTAGGCTCAAAAAGTTATCCACAATGTACTTTCAAGTTGAAGAGATAAATTTTACCTCTAGAAAGGCATTGGGATCCAATGTAATGGGTACATAGGTAGTACATTTTCATTCCCTAGCTATCCATAAATTGATAATATTATATTTTTGCATCCATGATATTTGACACACATAGTTGAATAAATCTAGGTTTTTATTATACTTCACATGTTTTCTTGTCATATCTAATACACTATCTCTCCCTTAATCCAATTTATCTTTTTGTGTAAATGTAAGTTTCCCCTTTCAAGAAAAAATATAATTACTTTTCTCTATCCAAAAATCAAACCTTTCATTCTTCCTACAACATCCAACCTTCTCAATCCAACCCCAATTTTTTGTTAATCCTCAAATTATTCATATTAATCATAATCCACCAATACTAATCTTTTCCATCATCCCTTAAATCATTTATCCAATCATCTAAACCTACATCCCTTATCTAATCCAAATCCTCCTAATCCATCCCATAATCCATAATCCTTAATTATCATCCTTAAATTCTTATCTATTTCATCTCCTAATCCTAATATTTCTCATCATCTCTATTATAATATCCTAATAAAATCTATCCCCTTCTAATCATTTATATATCCTTCAATATAACCCTTAATCCTAATCCACCAATTTCAAATATCATCATACAAAAATATAATTTCTAATCTAGCAGCATTACTCCAATCTAAAATGCAATGCTTCACCATTAAAATTTCCTCCATCCCTAATAAAATTCAAAATTTTAACCTTTTAACATTAAATAAATAATATAAATTAAACATAATCTAAAGGTTGAACCATTTATATGGCCTCCTCCCATCCAAATCACACCTCATCCAAATTAAGTTAATCATATATCCTAAATTATCTTATTGAAGTGGTAATAAAATAATCCTAAACATCATTGAAATTCATCCTAATCCATTCATCTAACATTAATTAATCATCCTAAACCCATTCATCTATTTGAAAACTCAACTTTAACCCTCATTCTATTTCAATAATCTAACTCTAATCTAAAACCAAGAATAATCTAATACATTTTCTAATCCAAATCCTAATAGAATCCCAATCATTCCCCTCATCCAAATAATACATATAATCTTATAATAAAAATCAAACCCAACACTAATTATGTCCTAAGTTCTCCAACCTATGTGCTAAATATTAACTTAACTAATAAAAATTTGAGCTTTGATAAATCAATCCTATGATCTTTTGATATCAAAATAAATCAGAAGATCCTACATGTATTCCATTCTATAGAAATTATACTTCATTCCAACCTCTTCCATTTTCATTATATATTTTATCCAAAATATAAATCCAAAATCATGATTTCTTTCTTTGATGATGTTGGGGCTATCCTTATTGATCAAGAACAATATAATCCCCATACCAATAATGTGATCCTTTTGGACCACTATAACATTCGTCAACCCTTAGATGAAGTTACCTTATCCAATCTTGTTATGAGATTCCATCTACTATCCATCTCCCCTAAGCCCCCTCCAACTCCTAAATATCTACCCATTGGTCATACCCTTGAAAAACCAAATTTTAATCACCTCTTAAAATGAGATAAATATTCCATTGTTAGGTACCTCCTAATTATTGGATAAAGGTTCCACCATCCTCACCCCTCAATAAACCCTCTTTCAATCATCCTTCCTATAATAGTCACAAGGGAAGCTAATCCTTCACCCAAAGCATCTCTCAACCTAGATGATCCATATCCTAAATCTCATCTATTTTTCCTATCCTCATCCAAATCCACAACCCAATTCTATTCCAATATTTCATCTCATAAACCTTTGTAATCTTAACCAACCAAACCCAATCCCATTCTATCCAATTCCTATTCTATTTTTTTATTCACAAATCTATTGCAGTCCAATCCTCCATCTCTTGAATCCTTTCACTACACTTCAACCCAATTCTTTGATGATTTTTTCCAAGGAATATTCACAAAGGACCTCAATCCACCATGCATAAATAAATTTATTCCATATTGCCACACTAATAATACCATGCCATCCACTTTTTTTAACCTTGTGGTCATTAATTTCAAACACCTCATGTCCCTCATATCCATTAAATCCAATATCTATAAGCATAAAACATCCTATGAGAACAACACATACACTCCCTTCATGAAATAGTTTTTAATACAAAACGCTACTCTTTCCTCATTTCATCCAAAATATTGCACCTATGCTAATAATTAGTTTGAAAGCATGAACACATATTTTCTCTTCTAAATCCAAATAAAAACATCCCCACTAATCCCCCTGATGATTACCTAACACCTCATGATATAAATATCTCTAGTAATCCTTCTCATGATTTCATCTCATCTCAAGATTTTGAAATCCTTATCCCACCCATCGTTGAACCAAAATCCTATTAAGTTCATTTTTCCATCATTTTATGTGGTTTCTTGAAAAATAATGATCCTTATAGACCCTATCCCCCTCAAAATGGACTCACAACTTGTTTAAAAAATATGTATCACACTGATAATAATATTTTGTTAAAAATGCATTGTCAAGGAAAATAGTAAGGTCTTCATGAGAAAATAATCCTAGAACCTATTCAAATCAATAAAAATATAACATTCCATTGTCTTAGATACAAAGCTCATGCTCTAAACATTAGCACTCCAACTACTAATCCGAAGCACACTCCTTTGATAAATCTCTATCACCATATTCTAAATTGATTTAATGCCCTTATGTACTAAAATCCACTATCACAAATACCCTATTGTAGCATAGAAAAAAGTATCTCTTGCTTGATATGAGAATAATTAATGATAAATTGGACCTAATGACACTCTAATTTAGTGTTGCACATGAGGTGTTTTACACATCCACATTAGGTCTTGGGACCTTGCAAACTAAATAAAATTCATTCATCTAGGTCTTGTACAGGTGTGGTAAAGTGTTGTAAATGATTTTCACACTTTTCTAGACTTTTATTAAGAATCTAAGTCTAATGGACCTATTTTTCAATAAAATGTATTTATTTTCATTCTCATATTAATCTAGAAGGCTTGTAAATTAAACTTAGTTTTAATCTAGGGTTGTAATGTGTTTTACACATTCACATTGCATGTTATACCCTTCTAGGCTATGTGGATCTCATTTTAATGTTGTAAAGTGTATTTAATTAAAATTTCACATTGAACCTTGTGCCCCTAGAGTAATTACTTTTTACATCATCATTAATAGGCCCCTAAGACCCCATATTGTTCATCCCAAGGCATATTTTGATATAAAAAAACCCAACTAGACCAACATAAAAACTAAAAAATTTCACTACCCGACATCCTAGCTGACAAAATATCCCCTGTGGGACCCATTCACCACTTTGGGTGAATGATTCCCATCTAGGTGTGACCCGTTCACCCAGGATGGAAAATGAGTCCCATTTGGGCTATTTTTGAGGTTTGAGAGGGAAAAATTAGGTTTTAAGTTTAATTTTCTTCAATGTAGGCCTAGGGGATCAAATTAATAGGAATTTGAGTGGGTTGCATATATAAATAAGCCT